>JAQIXR010000325.1:0-32725 GCA_034700825.1 Quadroppia sp. Gr-Ori-00064 | reverse complement strand
TCTCTCTCTCTCTCTCTCTCTCTCTCTCTCTCTCTCTCAAAAAAAATAAAATCATGAGAAAGACATCTGAATCCTATTGTACAGAAATAAACCCAAACTCAAGTAATGCTATATTTGTTGAAGTCTTTAAAATGTATTTCAATTTCTTCATGACTTTCATTGAGTGCATAATTGAGAGCAAACGACGATTAAAGCGACCAAACCTTACATATGTTATACAACTTATAATAAGAATATTTAATAAATATTTATCTTCTTTACAATTACAAAACAGTCCGGGTATTCGGCATGGGAGGTATGGGAGGTATGGGTGAGTGAGAGTAATTGCATAAATTATAGTCTCATTTCATCAGAAAGTAGGGTCAGTAGAGTAGACATCGCTCCGAAGATGTGGTCATTATTGGGATTGCTTTATAATTATAGACATGTGTTTTCCAGGGGTTTTTAAGGAGTTTTAAGGCTAATCATTCCATTGTTTATACATAAAAAATGCATTGAAAAAACTGTTGAAATGTTGGCAAATATTCTGTTTGAATGCAATTTACAAATTAAATAACATTTTATTTCATAACAATTGTATGAAAAAAGTCTTTTAATTATATATATTTATACAAAGAATTAGTTTTATTAATATTTTTCTCATTGTTTTCATAGAAAAGTTGTATTTAAATTATATTATAATTTGTGTTAATAATAGAAATGATTATAAAAATTTTGACATCAAATTTCCTTCTATTAAGGGGTTATTTAAGGGGCTTAAAAGCAGTTATTTGTGAGGCAAAAATAATTTAAAATTTCAAACACGATATCAAAAAAGAAAAAAAATGTTTTGAGACCTCTTGTGATGTATTCAAAGGAATGTTATAATAATAATTGTCTTAAACTTTTGGCGCAATTTTACACTTGAAGAATAAAACGTTAGAAAAATGTTTAAGAGTTTTGACGAATAAAAAAAACTATTGACAAAACGATTGGCGAAAAACCTCTTTAACGAATGGCTTCGAGCACTGTATTTGACATTCATTCCCATTCCCAATGCCTGTGTATATCCTGTATATCGATATTTCATTTCAATTGCTTGTATTATAACCTTATATATAAGGGGCGATCACAGGGGGGCCAAAGAATCCATATTTGATTGTAAATTGAATTTATAAAACATTTGTGAAAATAAATTATATTTTATATTTAATAACATTTTTTTCACTTAAACTTTGATTCATTTTTTTTGCCATAAATATCCCCTTTTTATATTCTATGGTTGTATTTGATACGTTTTACCCCTGTATTGAATGATAGTCTTATGACATCTTGTTATTTATAGCGAAAAATATTTTTCTTCTTCTTTTTGGGAGAAAAGTATTTATGAGAAAACATTTCATTCATTAGTTTTCAATGAAAACAATATTTTCGTATTTAATGAATTCAAGGTTTCATTGAATGGATGGAAAAGTATTTATCGAAAGTTTTAATCAGTTTTTTGTTTAAAATAATTCACATTTTGAGTGAATATAAAAATAAATGTTTTTTTTTCTTCTTCTGATCCTTTGATTAATAGTTTCCTGAATTTTGAGTCTTTTTTTGTTATAATAACATTTAATTGAAGTAATTATAAAAAAAGTTAAGAATTTTATTCAACACTTCCCTGACTTTCACTTTAGATTTTTAAGTAATTATTTCATCTTTTTATAAATATATTTTTAATCGCTTTTCGAGAGACAACTCTTAAGAGTAAAAGTGTTTCAAAATTGAAAACAAATACTAAAAATGAAATGAAAATTAAGATCAAAATTGAGATAACATTTTTTTCGGCTGAAGTTTTTCTTTAGTAAATATCGGCTCATATTTATGTGCAGTGCTTTTTTGAGAGCAAAATTGTTTTTTCACATTTTCAACACAACAAACAAAATGTTTAATAAAATAATTTCCGAAAAGAAATTAATTCTGAATTTAATGATAACTTTTGGTTTTGTTTTGTCTTTTTTTGAGATCAGATCTCTTGTCGTCCGAACGGAATTTGAATTTTAAAATAGGGTTTTAATTTCGCTTAAAATTACACTCATAAAAAGGGGGTCATTTTTGGTTTGTATGCCCAGTGCTGATTAATGACGATTAATGACCCCTTTCGCTGATCGGCAAAAAGATATGCCAAACGTTTTTTTTTTTGAAGAAATGTCATTTCAAATGTGATTTCAATTCAAAAGCAAATATTAAACGAATGAATAAATTAGTGGTTTTTTCGGATACAATTCTCTGCAGACAATTAGTATCTGATTTGAAAAATATTTTAAATTGAAATTAATTTCAATTTTAATTGAAAGTGAAATGACTTTTCAGAGAGACTTTCGCTTTGATAATGAGATGAAAGCACTTATACCTTATCTATCAGTCCATTAGTGTTCAACAGTAGTGAATATTTCTCTTTTTGTGTGCCTTTTATTTGTGTTTGTTTTTTATTATTGAATTTTATTATATTTTTTTCTTTGCATTAATTAATCAATTATTTAATGAGTGAATCGTTTTATACATTTTAATCAAATTTAAGCATAAATTATATGTAATTATAAATATTTTTCATAAATAAAAAACATTTAAAAAGTATTTATTTCTTTAATGAGTTTCACATTTTTTTCGCTTATATCTAACAATTGATCGTCACTTAAAAAATGCGATTTATGTTCACATTTGAGGTCTTTCGCTAATAATTGCAAAGAAATATTAATTGATTTTCTTGTTTTAAATCACGTTTTGAATTGAAATTAATTTAATATATTTCTAAATAACGAATTCATTAGTATTTTTCAATTTAAATGAAATCTTAATTTGAATTTTAATGTAAATATATTTTAATAGAAACTTATTTTTAAGGCTAATTTTGATTACAAAAAATTGCATTAATTTTATCAATAATTTACATGCGATCACAAAAATATTTATAAAAAATAAATACCCCTTTAGTTCTTAACTTAAATATTCTTCACTTTAGATAATATTAGTTATAATAAAATATAAAATAATTTCATGTCTTTAGCATTGAATTCACAATTTTTTGTTATCACAAATTAGTATCAAATGAGTGGAAAATATAATATTTTTCACCTCAAAACTCGGCATAAAATATTCACAATTATATCCACGAAATCATGATTTCAAGCAATTTTCAAATCATTTCTCTATTTATTAGTAAAATGTGAACAAAATGTTTTTGTTTTAAAATATATGAATCATATATAGAGACAGATATATAGAGGAGAAGCGAATCACGAATTGAGTGAAAAAAAACTTTGATTTAATAATTGTTTTTCTAAACAATTCACTTGAAAAAAATCAGTCACTTTTGGCTCGAAAAATGAGAAACTTTTTTCTCAAACGCGATTAGAAGTGAAATTTGAAGATAAAACCGACTAATCATAAGGTGTTTGAGTGTCTCTCGAATAATGATATCGAATTTTGATCCCTTTCCTATCAGGCATTTTTGCACCACTTTTTGCTATAACTCAGACCCAGATTATATGAGTGGAGATTATATGACGTTTTTAAGGCAAATGTTTTTATATTTTCGCTTAAAAAATGTCAAAAAATATATTCTTGTATTTAGTTTTCAAATTGAAAACTGCTTTCGATTTAGAGATAAAACCTAATTATAGAGAAAATAATTTATATGAAGAAAACTTTTAATGTTTTTTTCAAAAAAAAATATATTTTAATTTCAAAACTATTTTCAGAAATCATATTAAGGGTAAAAATAAGAGATTTTTGACATTTTTATAATAACTTTCTATAAGTTTGTATTTTATTGTTGTTTTGCACATAATTTTCATAAATAAATTTCGTTCAAAATTATGATACACTGTATGTTATGGCTGGGACTGAGACGCCCAGGGAGGCTTAGTGGGTGGAAATGGAGTTTTTTGATTTCAATTTCGTTTTTTTTACAATAAAAATGCGGTTTTCAAAACAACATGCGGTTAGGGTTTATCCCCCTATCCTTGCATTTTTGTACAGCGATTTATGGTTACGTTTTTCGCTACCATTGAATGCAAAGAAATATATATTTTTTGCTTCGTTTTTGGCAGAGATTAAGATCACAAACGAAAATATTATTACATTTTTCTCTTCGTCTGATTATGAATTCAAAGCAAAAATCAAGTTTTTTTTGACATATAATTAGGAGAACAAAGACATGAATTGAATTTGAAAGTAAGGCCAAAGCCATCAATCATTTTACTATTGAGAGTCACATCACTAATACCTGTGCTCTATTATGAGCAATAAAATCGTATGCAATAATCAATTGATAACAGCTTTATTTTTTTTGCAAAAACATATCATATAATGTGAATGAAAGAGAAAGAGAAAAATATTTAAGTTTTTGTTTTTTTTTGTTATTTCAAATGAAAAGAAACAAAATTGAAAATTACATAAAAATTTTTTATGAATACAATATTTTATAATTACTTTTATAACAGTAATTAAACATTCATTTCATTCAATGTAAAGACAACTTTCCGTCTGGTATTTGATTAGTATGAGTGAAACGACTGATATATTTATAATTGAAACCCTGTTTAGATTTCAATAAGTTTTCCATTTATATTCATTACAAGGTTTTAGTAAATTTTGTGATTATTTTATTCACTTTTTTATTATGTATATTAATGTCATAAATCATTAGTTTTAAGACATAACTGATCTAAAGATAATATATTAAATAGATTTGAAATTTTAATTAATTCTCGCATTCAATGGAATAGACATTTATTGTGAAATCAATTGCAAACCAAATGCCAAACACCTTATGAATGGACATGAAATTGGAGCTCAAATTCAAAGCAATTCGATATACAATATAATGAATACAAACATTCAATCATTGATTCTTTGAATACAAATTTCATTTACGAAATCAAAAGTTTTTTTGATTTAAAACTGAAAACAATAATTGGTTTCACTTTTCAAACACATATCAAGAAAATGTGTTTGTTTTTAATCCATAGAGTGATGACTATTATGATTGTTAGAGTCCTTGACATCACTTCTATTAGCGATTGGATTATCAGAGAAAAAAATATTTACGTTTTTTTTCTTCTCATTTCATTTCGTATACCAAAGAGATATGACTTCAATTTGAATGTCAAAACATTTTTGTTATATAAATGTTTATATGTTTTTCTTTTACTACACATTTGACTGCAATGCTATTCATCAGTGTTTCTCATCTACTCATCAAATGCCTCAACGCTTCTGACAATTATTTATGAATAAAAATTCCAATCAATTCTCATGATATGTAAGGAGAAAATAGGTCTCACTTATCATGTAATCCATGTGTGCCAACACATGTCTTTCCTTTGATGTCAGTGACAGAGGAGGAAAAAATCAAATGAAAACATTTTGTATATATATATTTGTTGTGTAAATATGTTAACTATTGATGGCTTTGAGTGAAAAACAAAATAAATATAATAATTATGTAATTCATTAATGCATTAAATATTTGCAGTGTTTTGTAATTCACAGCAAATTCTTTGACCTCTCGATAATCAAAATTTAATATCAATTAGTATTCAAAACAAATTTACTTTTAAGTTAACTTTTAAGTAATGTTTTTTTATAATTAAAAATAAAATAATTGCGATAAAAATCTGATGCCTTTTCACACAAAACAATCTTCAAATTAATTATAATATATTTTCTGTAGAAAAAAACGGTTTTTATTGAAAATAAAATTAAATAAATTAAATATATTTTATAAGCGATTGTAAAACAAAGTGTTGTTTACGTATAGAAAGTAAAAGATTTTTTGTCTTAAATTCAAATTCACTTTTAAAGTCATCATTATTTTTATTGCATTTTATCTCACAATAGATTTAATGAATAAATGATTTGTTATTTAGGAATTGCATTAAAATGTATTGCTTTAGGGAATGGTTTAAAAGAATTTATATATTTTTTTTTGCAGTGAAAATAAAATACAAATTACTTTTCAGTGTTTGTTTTATTTGATTATATCATTAAAATCTTCAAAAAATATATTTTTTTTATAGCGATTGTACACAAACGGAGATATTTCTCTGTAGTCGTGTTCGCGCACAGGTATTAGCTGTTGGAGAGGGACGCCTCACAGGGGTATCGTCATAATTGACATGATAATTCGTGAATAAATAATAACCCCTTAAAAGGAATCGCACACATAATCGAGACTAATGTAAAAGTTCTCTAAATAAACATTAAATCAATACCCCTTTTATCGTATGCTCTCATCAAATGGCTTTGAAACATGCCTTTCCCTTTCGTAATACTATTTTTTTTATTTTGTAAAACAATTATATTATTTGTTTATAATCACAGCAAAAATACATTCACTTAATGTGAATACAAATATTTAAAAAAACTTTCACTCATTTTTCGCATCCGTTTCTCAGAAAAATATTTTCAAATATAATTCATATATTTTTCTTATAATAAAATAATTTTTCAACAAATGAATTATAAAACAAAAACAACATTTAATTTTCAAAATATAGTTATGCGTTGACACAAATTTCTCTTCACTTTTCACTAATATATGAGAAATATTTGTTAAAACAAAAAAAAAATGAAATATAATTTTCATTTTTGAAAAGCCATTCAAAAGGCGGTTATAATATAATATATATTGTGTGTGAATTTTAACGAAGAGATTCCTTATTTAATTAAACATTAGATGTATTTGGGATTTGAGTTATTGTTTATGTCATGAAATTTAAGTGAAAAAAGCATTACATTTGCTGTCAATTGAATAAAAACACTTTTTTACAATTCTGATGAAGAAAATCTCATTCAATCATATGTTATAAATAAAAATATAATTTTTTATATAGTATTTCGCAGACAATAATTGGTTTGAATTGAATTAAAATTTCACTATTTTTTTGTGTTTTGTTGGCTATCATTCAAAACCATTGGAGAGAAAGTCATATATGTTTTTGTTCGCTGTAATGATATTTTAATGATAATCATGTTAGCTCTCAGGGGAGTGATCAGGGGGTTAGACATTGCAATGGAATCCCAACACATGAACAACACATTCGCTATTTTTAAGGGGGTTTTTACGATGTGTAAACACTCGCCAGGGTAATTCAATTTGTAGTTTCATACTGTTATCCATCATAAAAATGAATGCAATTTATTATTTTGATTCTACCCCTGATATCAAACGCTATACTCTTTCTCTTAACTCTTCTCACATTTCAAACAATTAATTGACTGATTGTCTGATAAGACATCATATTTGACATCATTTTTCCTCTCCTTTTCTCTTAAAAACTGACCTTCAATTCAAAAGAGTTAATAATAGTATTGAAATTCGCATATTTGTTATCCGTTTAACGACAGGGGCTTTCGTTTTACATTTTATACCTGTGCCTAACTATAAACTTAGCGCCAGAATTAATGGCTTCAGAAAATTAGCCTCAATTTTGATATTAATAAAAATAAAACAATAATTTTCATACAAATTGTTTGCAAATATAAATGAGGAAAATATATACAGTTTATGAAAAAATATTTGTTTTTTGAGATTAAAAAATTCCATTCAATTAATGAATGCTTTTGTATTTTAAGCACAAATTCTTGTTATAAATATATTTCGTTAACATTAGATATCATTCAGTTTTCACACAATTATGAAATGTTTCGTCAATTTTAAATTTATTCCCAAAAGAAAAATATAAAATACATTAAAATTATATTCATTTTGATTCTCAGAGAATATTTTTATGTCTCAAGTCTTATGAAATTTCATTAAAAAAAATTCTTTAGATATATATTTGGCTCATAAGTCAAGGACAGGAGGAATAGAGGAGAAGACTTGACTTTTTTTCAATTATTTTTTTCTATGTCTACACACCTCTCCCTATCTCTCTGCCTACCTGTGCTATTGGGTTAGTATATCATTAGGTTCTTTACACTCGATGTCATATATGAAAGAGAAAATGTTTCTCTTATTTTTGATTTAACATTAAAAGCCTTTCTTTGTCTCAATGTCTGACTCTCTATTGAAAGTCATTTTTGAGATATTATCTCATTTTTCAAGTTTAAAATCTTTTTTATTTATGTGCCAAAACTGAACCCTTTTTTCAGTGTGCGATCAAACTATTTGAAAATTTTGTAGTCAATTATGGCCTCAAAGGAGTGGTAGTAAATAAAAGTCAAAATAAAACTTATGTTTATATCGATTGTGGAAATGATTATACATTTTTTGGTTTGAGATTTTTGTTAAAAATATTTTTGTTTGTGTTTTTTCTTGCGTTGATTTGACGAAAGGAAGGTTTCATATGTGATAACAAGGGATAACACTCATAATATTCAATGAATTATGAATAAAAACCCCTTTTATTTATTGTTAACATTCGTTATATTAATACAAATTTAATTAATATTTTTTTGAAAACATTAAAAGAAATTCTTCAAAATCTCATATTATTTATACATTTCTTTCAGCAAATAATATGTTTTCAAATACTCGACACAAAATGAAAATAATAATTATGTGTTAAATCTATCACTCATTTTGTGACATAACCTTAAATTGCACACAAAATGCATAATAATATTAATTAAAGTTTAAATTTTAAAATTTTTATTAAACATTAAAACCTAATTTCCATTTAAATTATTGTTTATATAAATGTCTTTTGAATACAAAAAAAGCAAAAACACAATTTGAAAGTGAAAATCATTGCCCGAAAAAATACATTTCCCTTTCATAACAATAGCCCTCAAAAAAAGAGATGTATTAAATACGTGAGAGAATTGAAATGTGTGTCTCAAATACCCCTTTGGTTTTTTGACATGAAAATAATGAACATTTTCATAGACATGTCATAAAGATTACAACAAAAAATTTATTATTAATTTTCTGCTAATCAAAGAATAGTTTATTTTAATGAATAAATAAATTCGTCTTCAAATGAATGTCTGAAAAAAGCATTTACTCAGAGATTGAGGCAATGATTTGAAGTGAATTTTTTTTATCTTAAAACAAATTCTCAATTAATTCGTAAAACAATTAATATCACATCAATTAAACGGAGATTATTTGAGCCCAAAATAATTATATATAATATTTTTTTTATACATACACTGAAAGACAAATACGATTGCATGACATGAATGTAGAGCTAATGATATCAAAAATGAGTTTGACTTTCGTTTAACGCAAATATAAATAACTTTTAAAGTGTTTTATAATAAATATTTTCTATCATTAATCAAAATGTTTGCGATTTTTGACCGACTATTAATTCAGTGAAACATCAAATCAAATGTAATTATTGTTAAATAAAAACAAATATTAAAAAAAAGTAAATGAATTGATATATATATTTAAATAGGTTATGATTTGTGTAGCAATGTGTGCAAGGGTGAGGATTTTCGAGTATATTTTAATAGGTGAAAAACCCCCTGAAAATTAAAACAATTTTAAGACTTTATAAGAGATTTAATTTTCATTAAACATGTATAAAATGATGAATGAATTGACTGTAAAATGTCTGTACACTCTTCTCGCCATCACATACCCCGGTGTTATTTCTCAATTGTATATGAGATGCCACTCAAATACACCTACTTTTTGTTTGGCGATTGTTTAGTGAGAAAAGCATTTTTCAATTTATTTCCTGATGAGAGAAATTATAATGAATTAGATATTAATCACATTTTTCTGCATATATAAAACATATCACTTTATAAGCGTTAATATTATTCGCATTTTGTTTTTTTTCTGTGAAAGCCTTGGTAATACAGCACAGGTATGCCAAGGCTCGCCAATATACCTGAAGTGAACTGTCCCTTCTTATCATGATTTGATAATTTAGTTTATTTTACTTTTTTTACATTACATTTTGATTCACAAAAAGTCTATATTTTTTTTGTTCTGTATTTTCTCTTTATTTTAATTTCAAAGTCATTTCAGTCATTCATTGTTTAGGATTTGATTTCATATTAATCTCTAAATAATTGTTTTAAAAGTGAAATATATTTACGAAAAACAAAACTATTGAGAGTTTTGTTTGACTTTTTTTATGTGTAATGAAAATAAAAATCTATGAATGAAACAAATGTTTACTTCAAAGACACTATTTGACTATTTTTGTTCCTATTGTTTACATAGTCTTGAAATTAATTATGTTTTGAACCGAAAAAAAGCCATAAATTGTTTTTGAATTTAAATATTGTTATAAATAATGGTTAATAACTATTGTCTAAATTCAAGAACACATTCAATATATAAGAATATGTTTTAATAATGAAATAAATACTAATATATAATATATTAACGACTATTTGTTTAGCGAAAGACTGATTGAATGTTTAGTATAATATAAATGAGAATAAAATAACTTGTATTTAATGAAGAATTTCAAACACTTTTCATCCCTTTCCTTAAATTATTCAAAAAATTTTCCTAAATTTATGTCAAATGAGGAGTAATTTTTTGAAATAAATTGCAAAAAAATTGAATATTTAATGAAAATATGTTTTTATTTTTATACTAATGATTAGCGCCTGTACTATAATATGGGTTCGGACTATAATATGAAGAACGAAAATATGTTATTAGTCTTATCGGCAAAAAAGTGGGCGAGAATTGTGTGGGCGTTAATCGTAATTCAGTCTCTCTCTCTCTCTCTCTCTCTCTCTCTCTCTCTCTCTCTCTCTCTCTCTCTCTCAAGAATTTTTTAAATAGTTTTTTGTTATTTTTGACAAAACCCAAAACCAGTGATAATATGAAATCTCAAGAACACAAATATTTTCTTTTGTGAATCATCTCTACTTTTGAGCTAAAAAAATCAAATTAAACATTGATTTTCAATTCAATCAATCATTTGGAGAAAAATGTTTTAAAAATATATATATTTTCATAACGAAAAACAAAGTCATTTCACTCTTTCCTCACAAAAAAAGACAACATAAATACGAAACACAAACAAAAACTAAATACAGATATTCTGATGAATAACTTCCCACACCTTTGGGAAAGTAATGGCAAAGAAAACATGAATTCATAATCACTTTTTGTGTTGTGAATCATTTCATAGGCTTTTGTTTGAACTCGTATTTGAATTCATATAATAATATTTGTTTAGAAATTCAATGCAAAAATAAATAGTGATTTTTTGTGCAAAGAAAATGAAATGAAATTTAATTATAATTCTAATCATATGTCACACGACTTGAGGACTGGGTTTGACTTTAATTTCAATTTTCGCCAAAGAATTGAAGCATAAATTAAAAGACAAATAACAATAAAACATATTTATAATCACTATTTATAGCACCGAATTAATGTCAAGTGCGCTATAGTATCGGTTGGGGAGGAAAGGGATTAAAATGTTTATGTTGTGAGATAATAGCGAATGTTTTTTGTTTAGTAATTGCTATAAATTGATGAATAAAACACTTTATTCAAAACAATTCACAACAATAAGTACGAAATATGACATTGAATTTACATATCATTCATTCATTCAAAACAATTGGACACAAGAAAAGGCTTTCAAAGAATATTTCAATTAAATGAAATCATTAATACTTTGTGAAATTGATGTCAATTTTCATATTGTTTTCGTTTGTTTAATGTTTTTCAAGTCTTTTGATATAAAAAATATTCATATTTTTAAATGAATTTAAAATGTGTTTTGAGTTTAAATGACTTAAAATATGATGAATTGGTTTCGTCTGAATCACTTGATCCTAATGTCCTCCAGACTTGTTCTGCACCAAATCAATCACACACTCATATGACTCTGGGTATAATCAGGGGGTTCTAAGGGTGCAAAATAGTCTTTGCAAATCACGTTAGCAGTGATTGGATTATAAAAATATTTGTTATAATAGGAGAAAATTTTAGTCAATATTTAATACTGTTTTTCATAAATGATATTCAATTCAAATGCTATTCAAAAACAATTTCAATAAAAGTTCAGTTAATATACAGAAAAAATTTGATTCAATTATCTCTTATTATGTGTTTTATTTCTCTTCTCATAAAATACACATATCTTTTGTGTGTGTGATATTCAGAAGCCATGAACTGGAGTCACAAAAAGGGTTATGAAGTGAAAAATTGTTTTAAATGAATGATTGAATGCCTTAAACACAACACATAATTGCCATACAATTATATAATGAAAATCTATCCAAAAAACGAAGAGGTTTTGAATAACTCGATCTCAATCTAATGGCAAAACCCTATTGAATGTCAATTCCTATTATAAGGGGTTTCTTCGCTATTATTTCATTGTGTGTTTCGTAAAAAATATTTCCTTATTTCGTAAAAACAGTTTTGAAATCCATTTTTTTTCGCTCTTAATAACTGTAATTTAGAGGAATGTTAGCCGAACTGACCTTTGATTTTGGTTCAAAGAGTTGTATAAGTTTTTGGTTTAGTTTTTGGTTCAGTTATACCACTCGAACATTGCATAAGAGATGGCACCAAAACCTCCATTAAATTCTAAAATTATTTTTTACTCAATTTTCAAGTCATTAAATGTTTTAATTTTTTTTTAAATATGAAATCATTGTATCATTTATTCATAGAGTTTAGCAAATGTTTGAAAATAATACTCATTGACAAACATTCACTTTTTTTATAGTGTTTTAAGATTTTATTTCATTTTATAAAACAATTATTTGTTTGAAAATTTATTTCATTTTAATTGAAAAATAATTTTATTTTCTTTAGGAATTTGTTTATAATAAACAGAATTTATATTATATGATAATTAGGGTTAAACTCAAACATAGATTTCATTCATGAGAACAATTGAGTTAATAATCCATTTAATGAACACTTGATTTATATTCTGGATATTAATAGAAATGTTGATTGATTTCGTTGTGCATAAAACTCAACGCAAAAGTGATTGAAAATGCATTTGAATTCATAGTAATGTTGAAAAATATTTTCTTATTCACTATGTTTTGAAACATTTTTCTTTTGATGAATTTTATGGCTAATAATGAATGAAAAAAAAACTTAATCAAGAAATTCAATGATAATTAATAACAATTCATCAAAAAACTTATTGTACAACAAATACAGTGGGGGAACGAGAGAGAGGAAAGGGTTCTTTTAAAGGGCTTTCAATGTGATGATGAAAATAAGAAAAAAAGCAAAAAATTTTATAAATAAATTGAATTTAATATTTTGTTTATTATTTATGGATTTGGTTTACATTTCAATAAAAACATATAATTTATAAATATCTATAAATAGTATTTTTCTCACATCTGAATGAAATACTGTTATATCGTATGTCATGAATCGAGTGATGTTTTTCTTTGATATATTATCACTTGTTTTTGGATTAAATTATTATATAATTTCTTAAATAAAATTTATTTATTAAGAGTTATATCAAAAGTATTTTTAAGTAGAATTTATTTCTTGAAAATAAATTATAAACAAATATTTTATGTAATTATTAATCAAATGCACAAACAGTTTGTGTTTGATATAAATTGATTTATAAATATTTTTTTCTCTCAATATTGGGTTCACTTTTTTCACACAATTATTCAAAATTTTAATAAATTTTATGCATTTTTTTCAATGTTTTAAAGTCACTGACATTTCAATTGATATAATGGTTCACAAAAAAAAAATGTAATGATATGTAGAATAGATAAAAAAGTTTTTAAAAACAACAAAATATACCCTGAATTCCAGAAAAATTTTTAACAAAAAAAACGCAAAAATATTTTTGAATAAAAATCTAATATTTAATATAAATCACATAAAGTCTAATAAAAAAAACTTTTTTATACGATATTTGGTAACAATTGACTGAAAATAAAGAAATTTATTTTATTTTAAATCAATTAAAAAAAATTGTTTTTTTTAAACCAAAAACTAATTCATCAAACATTTGATCCGAAAATATTTGTTCATATCTTTTAGTGAAAATTTTCTTTATATTAACGATTTTGATGCCATTGTTTGATAGCTTATCGGCAAAAGTGGCCAAACAGTGGACCAATTGGTGCTTCCCATCACCAAAGAAATGTCCCTAAAAATGCCGACCATTCGTCTCCAGGAGTCGGATGTGCTCATCGACGGCAGTCAGTCGGCGACACTTCTCGAGGGCGAAGACATCGTCGTTTGCGATGCGATCGACGATTACAATAAATTGATTGGTATTTACTTTTCGTTTCGTTTTCTCTTATCCACTAAAAGCCAAACCACTGGCGTTTTGACATTCACTCTGGCTTTTAAGCTATCGCTTCGTCTCTCCAAAAAAATGCACGTCTTTTTCATCTGATTTTTGTTTTTCAGACAAAGAAAGCGAAACGCGTTTTGATATTATGGAGAAACTCCTCATCACTGAAAGAGATTATGAGCGCACCATTAGGTCCGTCACAAGTCTTTACGACAAACCCCTGAAGTAAGTCATTATTTAGTGAAATATTTTTGCTATTTTTTGTAAATAATTTTCATATCATTTGACGTTTGACTACATTTTTAGACTTGAATTTATGAGAGATATTATTGTAATCTCTTTTATGAGCACAAAAAACCCTTTCCCTTATGTCAAAAATCGAGAGCCCCTGTGCTGTCTAACCTTGAGCACAGACAAGTGATTGAATATTTTATTTTTGTCCGATTCTGTTCTTTGACAAAACATGTCATTAATCACTACATTTACCCCTGATTTTGAAGCTTCTTATGTAATGAAATATTAATATTTGTGATTCAAATCTCTTTCTTATCCTTCAATAGGAAACTATTGTGTATTAGCGATGAAGAGCACCGGCTGTTATTCGACTGGACAGAGGCAATGTGCTCCATCAGCGCTCTCATGCAGTCAAAGGTAAGGGAGCTTTTTGTTCAAAAAAAATCATTTCATAAAATAATTCATAAAAACGCCTAAAAAATGCATACAAAATGAAAATGGAATTTTTGCTATAAATATTAATATAAATACCCCTTAAAGTGTTGGCAATGTTTTGGGTTATTCTGAAAGTCGTTTCATTCATAAATCACTTCTCAATCAAACATATATTTATTACTTCTTTTGTCATATATTTGTTGTTCTCTAAAATTGAATGAATTTTCTAAATGAATATTAACTCAATTTTTGGCTATAATTGAATGCTATGTTGAAATGAATATAATTGATGGGGACTGGGATGTAAACCCCATTATCAGTTCATGTGTTAATATATCACAGCTATGATAGGCAATTATATTCAAGTACAAGTAAGGGGTATATTAAACAAAAGTCACGATACGTTTATAATCAAATTAGAGTCATTTTCACCCCTTATTCGCAATTTATTATTATTAGGGGTATATTATTCAAAACAAAGACTCGTTTTGATGGGCCTGAATGACCTTGGTGATAAGAGTGAACAATAATGATAATCAAATTCTCTCTGATTATCACAAATTCTGTATATATTCTGTAAATATTTCTTCAATTATTATTTGAAACATTTTTTGTTTAATTTTTAATTTTGAAATATTTTTGAGAGAAACGAATGAATGAAAATAATATATATTTATATGTTTTTAATGAATATCTCTTAAATGAAGACTACTTTCTATTACTAAATGATATAAAAATTGTTTGAATTTTTAAAAAATTTAAAACATTTTTTTCTATTTGAATGTTTGAGGAATAAATGCAAGAATTAGTGAATTATTTGTTTAAAGTTGTATTCAAAAAGGGGTATAATATGTAAGACATTATCAACTCTTAAAAATTCAATTGAAAAATGTTGTACAAAAATCAATATCTTTACGCACTCTCATAACTGACCCCATCATCCTCTCCATCCCTTCCACTCATGTCCTTGCTCTTCATTCTCCCTGTCCTTGGCTTTGAGGAGCAAAAGGAGAGCACTTATTTGTATTGTTTATTATTGGCTCAAAATAAACAAAGAATATCTGAATTCTGTTACAAATTCTGTATTTTATGAATTGATTTAAAAAATATATTTTTATTTGAATTGAATTTCAATGACAAAAATGTTGCGAATATTGTTTGCTATACTATTGACGACAACAAGTGTTTTGTGTGAAAATGAGAGACAAATATTGGATGAATTGTTGGATGAGAGCAGATATGACAAGAATATACCCCCTGTTGACCTACTTCTTAATGGCACGGAAGGTCCGGTTCGGGTGAACTGCAAGTTATATCTGTTACGAATAGAGGATATAAACACAAAAAGGAATGAATGGAGAATTCGGATGACATTTGTCGAGGAATGGGATGACCAACGGCTCCAATGGGACGAACGGCGACTCGAAATGTTTGACGACGGGAGGAATGAGACAAAGTATGTGACCCTCGAAGGGGTGCAACGCATTTGGACGCCGCGGACCTACATATGGAACGCCCGTTCCATACAAGCGAACATGGAGACCCTGCCAATACTACCTTGGTACGGGCAGACGAAGCACGACATGGTCACTATCGACACAAAAGGACATGTCTCGCGTCAACTACAGGTGTCGACAACGCTATGGGATTGTGGCACTCATTGGAGACACTATCCGTTCGCAAGACATTCCTGTTCTATACATATGAAGAGCCGCTATGAGATGGACAGGAGCACCAGGGTCAATGTGAGCTACATTTGGAGAGAGCCTGGAGCCATCGAAGTGACCAACCAAAAATCTCCCATTCCCTTCATCTTGGTTAATTATGAGGCCCGTTATGGCTATTACCCGGACCTGTCCGCGAGTCGTCGAGTCGGCCTCAAAGCGGACTTTTGCTTCAAAAGGAACCTCTGCGACGGCTATACCTACCAGTGGTTCGCAACGCCATCTTTTCTGACACTCTTGTCGTTTGTGTCGTTCTCGATGTCACCCAATCATTGGCCACGTCTTCACCTATTGATAGTAACACTCATTTTGTTCGCTGTCTTTGAAATACATTATTTCCAAATGGTTTCAATTGATTACAATTCCGCGTCGTTTGGCTTCCGGACGGCACAGGACTGTTGGATAGTCACATGCTTTGTCTTTGTTTTGGGCACCTGTATTGAGCTCGCGATCGTAAGGGGTATGAATAGAAAACGTAAAAGCATTTCAAGTGATGATAAAAATGAAAATTTGGTCAATAATTGCGAAGAAAGCAATGGATTGGGTGTTATACCACTGGTTAAAGAGAGTCACTGTCACTTGTTTAATGATCGCGGTCCCCTTTTGACCTTTCCTCCCGGTGTTGACCACTGGTGTCGTTATTTATTTCCCCTAACATTCATATTATACATAATATTCTTCTACTTTTATCACATCTATTAAGACATTGTGTCTTCACTTCCCCTAAACTCAATCACAAGTCTGTATTCACTCATCAAATGGTTATTCATTTTTCACAAAATATTGTTTTGTTTTTTGAAAGAATGAAAATATATTTATTCAAACATTGATTCATATTTTTAGTGAAATTCGTTTTATATTCGTCTAAATGTTATACTATTTCTTTGTTAGTAAAATAAATGAGAAATTTATTTAATTATTAAAACAAATGTTTTTTTTTCTATTTTAATGTTTGAGAAATTAATGCAAGAATTAGTGAATTATTTGTTTTAAGGGGTTTTCAAAAAGGGGTATAATATGTAAGACATTAACAAATGTTAAGAATTTTAAGAATTATAAGAATTAATGTTAAGAATACAAATGTTAAGAATTTAAATGAAAATAAAAATCTTTACGCACTCTCATAACTGACTCCTTCATCCACTCCATCCCTTTCACTTCATCTCCATTGATCCAATCCATTCTGCCTGTCCTTGACCTTGATATTGGTTCAAAAGTAGAGCACTTTTACTAAAATGTTGGCAAAGAATAAACAAAGAATATCTGAATTTTGTTTCAATTCTATGTATTCTATGAATTGATTTTAAAAAATATATTTTTGTTTGAATTGAATTCAATGACAAAAATGTTGCGAATATTGTTTGCTATACTATTGACGACAACAAGTGTTTTGTGTGAAAATGAGAGACAAATATTAGATGAATTGTTGGATGAGAGCAGATATGACAAGAATACACCCCCTGTTGGCAGTCATATTAATGGCACGGAGGGTCCGGTGCGCGTGAACTGCAAATTATATCTGTTACGAATAGAGGATATTAACACAAAAAGGAGTCAATGGACAGTTCGGTTTTCATTGGTCGAGGAATGGGATGACCAACGGCTCAAATGGGACGAAAGGCGATTCGAAATGATCGACAACAGAAGGAATTGGTCAAAGTATCTGCTCCTCGAAGGGGGCGAAAGTATTTGGACGCCTTGGACCTACATAGAGAACGAACCTTCAATTTATGAAAACTCAAAATACCTGATAATACCTGAGCGTCAGTGGAGGAGGCGAATGAAGAATGACTTGGTGTGGATCGACCCAAAAGGACATGTCTCGCGTCAACTCAACGTCTCGGCAACGCTATGGAATTGTTGATCTTCTGACTATCCGTTCGGAAGACATACCTGTTCTATAGACACGAATATGGATCACCCGAATATGGCGTTTTGGAGAAGCACCCGGAGGTGGAATGTGAGCTACACGTGGAGAGAGTCGGGAGCCATCGAAGTGACCGACAAGAAAGTTCCCCGTCCATTCACCTTGGTCAATTATGAGGCCCGTTATCACTACTACCCGCGCGGGAAGAACGGCCGGTGGAAAGCCCTCACTGCTGTCTTCAGCTTCAAAAGAGACCTCAGCGACGGCTATGCCTACCAGTGGTTCGGAACGCCATTCTTACTGACACTCTTGTCGTTCGTGTCGTTCTCGATGTCACCCAATCATTGGCCACGCGTTCGCCTATTGATAGCAACACTCGTTTTGTTCGCTGTCTTTGAAATACATTATTTGCAAATGGTTTCAATTGATAACAATTCTCCAAAGTTTAGTCTCTTTCGGTATTATCCTTCACACGACTGTTTGATAATAACATGCTTTGGCTTCTATAAGACACCACAGAACCGATGGATAACCATTTGCTTTGTCTTTATTTTGTGCACCTGTATTGAGCTCGCGATCGTAAGGGGTATTAATAGAAAACGTAAAACCAATTCAAGTGATGATAAAACTGATAAATCGATTAATAATTGTGAAGAAAACAATGGATTGGATGTCAAAAAAGATGACTGTGCTGAGTGTCATGATCGTAGACCACTATTGACCTTTCCTCCCGGTGTTGACCACTGGTGTCGTTATATATTTCCCCTAACATTCATATTATACATAATATTCTTCTACTTTTATCACATCTATTAATATATGAAAAATTTGTTTAATATATAAAAACAATGAAATATTTTTCATATGTTTTTAAGAACAAAATATTTCTAAAGAAATTTCAAATGAATTTAAGACTAAAAGTAATTTTGTTTTTTTATTATAACTTTTAAGATATATTTAAATAGATTTTAAAATACTATTTCTCTAACACTGAGTGATTGTCACGAATTGGACTCATATTTACAATGCATTTAAAGACAATTGTTTTGCAAAATTGCATTCAATATAACTTTGAATACAATTTGTATTAATAATAACTTATAAATAATATGTGTTTTGAAAGTCAAATGAAATATTTGTTACATTAATTGCACGCTTTTTTCGCTGTTAATATTCATTGATCCTAACTATTCACATGAGATGTGAATTTAAATGTCTTTATATTATATCTAAAAACTCTTTTTCATTAAAATATTATACTTTTATTGATTAAGATTTTTATTATTAAAATTGAATCTCTTATTAAATATATTTTGTGTTCATTTTTATAATCTTCTCATTTGATGAGCGAATTAATTAAAAAATATTTGTTTAATATGAAAATAATTTAGAAGTAATTCCACTCAAATTAGGGGTAAATATTTATTATTGAATTAATTATATATTTTTAGTGCTTAACATTAAGGGGCAAAAATCAATTAATTATCACTTTGAAACAAAGTTCTCATTAGAGGAACTCATAATTCCCTTTATACGCATATCTGACCTTTTCATCCAGTCCATCCCTTCCACTACATCCTCATAGATCCCAACATTCTACCTGTCCTTGACATTCATGCGAACTGAAAGCACTTTTACTAAAATGTTGGCACAGAATAAACAAAGAATATCTTAATTCTGTTACAAATTCTGTATTTTATGAATTGATTTAAAAAATATATTTTTGTTTGAATTGAATTCAATGACAAAAATGTTGCGAATATTGTTTGCTATACTATTGACGACAACAAGTGTTTTGTGTGAAAATGAGAGACAAATATTGGATGAATTGTTGGATGAGAGCAGATATGATAAGAATATACCACCTGTTGGTCCCCTTAGTAATGGAACGGAGGGTCGGGTGCGCGTGAAATGCAAGTTAAATCTGTTACGAATAGAGGATATAAACCCAAAAAGAAACGAATGGAGATTTTGGATGAAATTCTTTGAGGAATGGGATGACCAACGTCTCCAATGGGACGAACGGCGACTCGAAATGATCGACAACAGAAGGAATGGGTCAAAGTATGTGCTCCTCGAAGGTGTGCAACGCATCTGGTCACCCATGACCTCTATTCGAGACGGCTATTACATAGGGGCAGACATGGGCTCAGATTCAGACCAGCAATGGAGGGGACGAATAAAGCAGGACTTATTAAAGATCGATCCAAAAGGACATGTCTCACGTGAATTCCAGGCGTCGACGCCATGTTATTATGACACTATTTGGAGAGACTATCCGTTCGGTGGACATAACTGTTCTCTAAAATGGAGAATGGATTACAAGACGGGAAGTCCTATGGATTTTAATGATGCTTATTTTGAGATGCACTGGAAGGTCAGGTGCAATGTAGGCGACACTTGCAAAGAGTCGGCCGCCATCGAAGTGACCGACCATAAAACTCCCCGTCCATTCATTTTGGTCGGATATGAGACTCGATATTTCCATTACTGGTTATCGTATGACTCATATCGCGATGACATTATGCCGACTGGCCTCGAAGTGGTCTTTAGCTTCAAAAGGAACCTCTGGGATGTCTATACCTACCAGTGGTTTGGGGCACCATTTTTACTGACACTCTTGTCGTTCGTGTCGTTCTCGATGGCACCCAATCATTGGCCTCGCCTTTTCCTATTGATAGCAACACTCGTTTTGTTCGTTGTCTTTGAAATACATTATTTCCAAATGGTTTCCATTAATTACAACTCCATTTCCTTCCATTGGTTCCGAAAAGCACTGGACCTTTGGATAACCACATGCTTTCGCTTTATTTTGGGCACCTGTATTGAGCTCGCGATCGTAAGGGGTATTAATAGGAAACGTAAAACCAATTCAAGTGATGACAAAAATGATAAATCAGTCAATAATTGTGAAGAAAGCAATGGATTGGATGTCAAACCACTGGTCAAAAAAGGTTACTGTGCCGTGTTTAATGATCGCGGTCCACTATTGACCTTTCCTCCCGGTGTTGACCACAGGTGTCGTTATATATTTCCCCTAACATTCATATTATGCATAATATTATACATAATATTCTTTTACTTTAATCACATCTATTAAGTCATTGTGTCTTCACTTCCCCTAAACTCAATCACAAGTCTGTATTCACTCATCAAATGGTTATTCATTTTTCACAAAATATTGTTTTTTTTTGAATGAATGAAAATATATTTATTCAAACATTTATTCATATTTTTAATGAAAATCGTTTTATATTCGTCTAAATGTTATACTATTTCTCTGTCATTAAAATTATGAGAAATTTATTTAATAATTAAAACAAAAGTTTTTTCTAATATTATGTTTGAGGAATTAATGCAAGAATTAGTGAATTATTTGTTTTAAGGGGTTTTAAAAAGGGGTATAATATGTAAGACATTATTAAATGTTAAGAATTCAAATGAAAATAAAAATCTTTACGCACTCTCATAACTGACTCCTTCATCCACGCCATCCCTTTCCCATTCACTTCATCTCCATTGATCCAAATATTCTGCCTGTCCTCGACCTTGACATTGGTTCAAAAATAGTTCACTTTTACTAAAATGTTGGCAAAGAATAAACAAAAAATATCTGAATTTTGTTTCAATTCTTTGTATTCTATGAATTAATTTAAAAAATATATTTTTGTTTGAATTGAATGCAATGACAAAAATGTTGCGAATATTGTTTGCTATACTATTGACGACAACAAGTGTTTTGTGTGAAAATGAGAGACAAATATTGGATGAATTGTTGGATGAGAGCAGATATGACAAGAATACACCCCCTGTTGACCTACTTCTTAATGGCACGGAGGGTCCGGTGAACGTGAAGAGCAAGCTATATCTGTTACAAATAGACGATATTAACATAAAAGAGCTCGAATGGTTAGTTCAGTTTTCACTGGTCGAGGAATGGGATGACCAACGACTCCAATGGGACGAACGGCGACTCGAAATGTTTGACGACGGGAGGAATGAGACAAAGTATGTGCATTTCAAAGGGGTTGAAGGTATTTGGACGCCGTGGACCTACATTAAGAACGAACTTTCCATGATACAGTTTCCTAGTGATATGCCAAACCAACAGTGGGAAAAGCGGGTAGAGAACGACCTCGTGAAGATCGACCCAAAAGGACATGTCTCACGTCAACTCAACGTCTCGGCAACGCTAGGTTTTGGTAGTGTTTTTTGGGCTGATTATCCGTTCGCAAGAAATGATTTTTATATAGTGACGGATATGGATGAGTATTACCTCAGCAGGAAGAACAAAAGCTGGGATATGTCGTGGCAGGTCAGCTACTCGTGGGTGGAGTCAGCTGCCATCGAAGTGATCAACCACACAGCTCCCCGTCCATTTGTCTTGGTTGATTATAAGGCAAACTATAGTAAATTCCTTGACGGGTTAGGTCACGAATGGCGGAGAGGCCTCGAAGGGGTCTTTAGCTTCAAAAGGAACATCTGGGACTTCTATACCTACCAGTGGTTTGGGAATCCATTTTTACTGACACTCTTGTCGTTCGTGTCGTTCTCGATGTCACCCAATCATTGGCCACGTCTTCTCCTATTGATAGTAACACTCGTTTTGTTCGCTGTCTTTGAAATACATTATTTCCAAATGGTTTCAATTGATTACAATTCCGTGTCGTTTGGCTTCTATCCGAATAGAGATGACTGTGGGATATTAAAATGCTTTGGCTTCATACGGACAGCACAGGATCGTTGGATATTCACATGCTTTGTCTTTGTTTTGGGCACCTGTATTGAGCTCGCGATCGTAAGGGGTATGAATAGAAAACGTAAAACCATTTCAAGTGATGACAAAAATGAAAATTTTGTCAATAATTGCGAAGAAAGCAATGGATTAGATGTCAAACCAGTTGTAAAGAAGGATCACTTTGCCGTATCTCAAGGTCCATTAACCTTTCCTCCCGGTGTTGACCACTGGTGTCGTTATTTATTTCCCCTAACATTCATATTATACATAATATTCTTCTACTTTTATCACATTATGTTTTCACTTCCCCTAAACCCAACCCATAGTATATATGACTTCTCTAACACTGAGTGATTGTCACGAATTGGACTCATATTTACAATGCATTTAAAGACAATTGTTTTGCAAAATTGCATTCAATATAACTTTGAATACAATTTGTATTAATAATAACTTATAAATAATATGTGTTTTGAAAGTCAAATGAAATATTTGTTACATTAATTGCACGCTTTTTTACTGTTAATATCCAAAAAACACCTGACCCTCGCTATTCACACACATGAGAATTGAATGTGAATTTATATCTTAAAACTATATTTAAAATATTTTTCATTAAAATATTATTGAATAAAAGTCTAAGATTTTTATCATTCAAATTGAATCTCTTATTAAATATATTTTGTGTCCATTTTTATTGCCGTCTCATTTGATGAGCGAATAATAACATAAAAAATAGTAATTTTTTGTTTTTTTTTGTTTATTATTAAAATAGTTTAGAAGTAATTCCACTCAAATTAGGGGTAATTTAAATATTTATTATTGAATTAATTATATATATTTTTGTGAAGATTTGTTGTTATTTTTTATGCGCTTGACTTTAAGGGGCGGAAATCAATTAAATATCACTTTGAAACCTATCCAAGGTCCCATTTAGATCTCAGTGGAGTAATTCCTAATTGCTTTTTATACCCCTTTTTCTACCACTTAATCTAAATATATGCAAATGTTTAACAGATAGCGAAAAAAGGGTTAACAATTAGCTACCGGTCGGCAATAAATGTAAATTAGGGTCATTCCAGTCACAGAATATTCGACCCACGAATTGGGTCACAAAAGCATTTGTTTCGCTGTTATGAAATGCAAACATGAATTGAAAACATCTCTTAAAATACATTACAATCGATTGCTTTTAAATGAATTGTTTGCTATGTTTTTACAGACGACTATTAATACAAAAGCAATGATTTAATGATAAAAATCATTATTAAATATAATAAATAAGTTATTTTTTTCATACGTCAAGAGTTGTTCAAAAAAAAAATTCAATCGTAAGAAAAAAGACGAAAAAAATTATTTCTTATTTTTTGGTCATTATTTTGAAATAGTTTTTATTTCAGGAAATTATGAAAACTTTTTTTTTGAAATAATTTTTGTTTTATTAAATAATTTAATTAATGATTGATTAAAAAAATATTTTTTTTTTGCTCTTTCTATAAGAATATTAAATATGAGAAAAATATTTTTTATCACAAATATATCACTTCATATTCAGTGCCATACCATGTCTTCGGGTATATGGATATCTGTGCGAGTATACCAGGCCTCTAACCTGTCTATCATGTGTTTATGGGCCTGTGTTGAGAGCACCTGACTGTCCTTGTGATTGAAAATATTTTTGTCCACAAAAAATATGTTTACGTTTTTCTTTTGATAGTAATAATAGATATGCCGACGCTTTTGGACGTCATTCCCAACTGATATGATATTTGCGGCCAATATTTCAACAGCAAAAAAAATATTGTATTTACTTTTGAAACTCAAAACTTTTGGATTAAAAGCAATATTTCATTATTTATTTTTCGCCGCTTTTTATCAGTTTATTTGAATATAAATTATTAGTCTTTTTTGTCGTGAGTTTCAAAAAGTTTTCTTTCCTTACGATTCGTATAAACAAAACACTGATTGAAAACAATTTTTTTAATTTTTTCAAAAAGCAGTTATTCTTTATATTGTTTTCTGATTGAAATAATTAGATATTATATATTGAAATACAATTATAGATAAAAAGAAGAAAATATTATATCTTTTGACCCTATTATGTATGCGAAGAATATTCAAGTTTTTTCTTTTGAAGTCATTTCCTAAACAAATAACATGTTTGGCATCAAAACCAATGATATTTAATATCAATCTTCTTATGACTCGAAACGAATATAACTTATAATATGTTTTATTTATTTATATTTTTTTTTTGTTTGTTTTTTCAATTTTGATGACAAAAATCAATTTCAATGTAGGGCTGACTCGACCTCAGACTAAATGATTAGTATAATTAAAGTCAATTAAAGTTAAAGTATATTAAAAGTGCACAAACGGTGGCATTGATTCTCATTGCCTATGACTACTGCTATGACTACTATAGGGAACGGAATTTTATTTCACAAAACAAATTAAATACGAATTTCTTTAACTCAAAGAATATTTTTCTTTAATTATAATAATTTTTATTATAAAATTGATTTCTTCTTCCACTAAAGGCCTTCATCACACACCCTATCCTCCCATTCCCATTCAATGTAATTCAAGTGCAAAAACTGTTATAAAAAAAATAATTTTACAATTTTTTTGTTATAATAATGTATTTGAAAGAAAAGTTTTGAAAAATATTTTTCGAGCATTTTTTGGGCACATATTTTTGGGATCTGTTATTTGATTTACATTTTTCTACCTGTGCTCTCATTTAGTGCACAATTATTCATATCATTCTCTCTCTCTCTCTCTCTCTCTCTCTCTCTCTCTCTCTCTCTCTCTCTCTCTCTCTCCACACTACCTGTGCTCTTAAAATATGATTAATAGACATAAAATTTGTTAGTTTTCACATCTTTAACGTTCATAAGGATCTGCAAAATCGATCGTTCCTATCACACATACACAGGGGGTCAATAAGGGGGTCACAATACATATATACAGTATGTGTGAGACTAGTGTTCAGAATGCATAACGAAAGACAAAAATTTGAAACTAAAAATAATATCAAATGAAAAGTCGATTTGAAATTATGTGATGTATAATAAATGTGTTAAAAAATCAAAGATCGATTTGAATGATACCCGGATTAGATATGCAGTGATATATTCAGAGAATTTTCAATTCAATATTTAATCAGATTTTTTTTTGAGTGCTTAGAGTAAAACATATGAGAAATGAATGTTAAAAATAATTTTTATTAACATTTGATTAAATATAATATTTTTGTGTAAAGTTTTCAACTCCTATGAGATGTCAGTCTATGTCTAAGCGCTTGTAATTCACAGAATATTTTTTTGTATCGTTTTTTTCGTTTCAAACGTATATACAAAAAGCTAATGAATTCATATCTAATTGGGTTTTGCAAAAAAAAAGTTTTGTTTTTTGATAAAAAGGGTTAAAATATTATTGCTTTTAAAAAACAGGGGAATATTTCTTCACTAATTTGAATAACAGGGACATAAAACTAAAGGACACCATTGACACAATCAACAGAGACTGTGATGTTAATGAAAATGGATTTTTATGTACGCGAAAAAAGGGCTATAAAAAACATATACCTGTTTTTTATGCACAAAAAATATTTCATGTTTTCTACACATATTTCTCTCACTCTTGAGATGATCTGGTTTTGCAACGAATTATTTCTACGAAAAAACACTATTTAAAAATTCACTGAAAAAAATTGTTTTTATATTTAAGAAATCCTATGAATCATAACTGAAAACATCGATCGCTTTTTATTTCGTAATCATCTCTTATGATAATAATAATTATAATGCATTTTTGTGTCCAATCTTCAAATGCTATTATTATATCATTTTTCAAATATAAATAACCCTTTAATCTTAGCCCCCCTTAAATGAGAAAATCGCTTTTGTTTTGCAAATTAATCAAATAAAGCAATTATTTGTTTTTTAAAGGCATTTAATTTTATTTAAAGAGTTTTTTTTTCTTTGGTATTAATTAACAGATATTTATTTAGAAAAAAAATATATTATTTCATAAAAATACATGTTTTGTGTGCAATGAATTTCAAAGTATGAAAATAACCCCTTATTTAATCATTAGTCGCCAAAAATAATTACTACGAAAAATCATGGACTGATTTATGTATTTGTTTCGTTCGCCGACTAAACAAGAATTGACTCAAACGCTTATACTGTATATTAAAGACCATTTATTTGTGATCTTATTCTCAGTTCACGAACAATAAAATGTTTATACATTTTTTTAAACATAAAAAATGTTATTATCAGACAATGTTATACTCAATAATGAATATCTCACAGCACTTTAATATGCCTTTCCTCGAAGGCCTGCATCAAAAAAATTCTTACGTTTTTCGCTAATCATATCAAATATGAACTCAAAAATGCGGTAAAAAAAGATTTATTCTAAACTTTAAGCGCTTTTTAATAAGTCATCCAATGATAGGAATCACAAGAATTGCTTGCGATTCAAAAAAGGGGTTTTTTAGCCCTTTTTTCTCCATCTCTTGTGATATCAAACAAACAAAATACAGTTCACACGAAATGATGGCTCGAAATAAGAGACAAAAAATTTCGGTTTAGAAATAAAATCTCGAAAATTGCTATAAAAATGTCAAAGTGTTTAATGTCTTATCAATGGTTTTCAGTTCAACTGAACAGTTCTTTCGTTTTGAACTTCAATACAATCACTAATAAAATGAAATATAAAATAAATAAATAAATAATAAAAACATTTAATCTTCTCTTCAATTCATTAAAGGGTCGATTGATCTGAATATTTGAATACCAGATCAGTTGAGTTATTATTATTTTTTGCTATTCGTTATCAAAAAAATAAATCTTATTATTTGTAATATATTTTTTAATTTGAGATTTACTTACATTTGATGCAAATTTATCTCTCATTTTCATAGAGAAAAAGACTTTAAACTAAACTAAAATCAAAAAACGAATACATATTTTGTTTTCAAATATTTAAATAATATATTATTTAATAATCTTATCATTCATTACAGATATCATAAATACTATCAAAAAATGTCTTATCTTTTGAACTAATTTCGCGTTCAGAGAAAAAAAACGTAAATTTTTTATCCATAGAACATATTCCTATGAAATATTTTTTGTGTGACATTTCTCCTTTTTGTATAGAAAAATTCAAATCACATTATCCTTAACTAAAACGATAACAAACAACAAAAAACTCAGAGAAAAGAAAATAATGAAAAAAAATTAATATTAAATAATAATTTAAATTAAATTTACTCTTAAACTACATATTAAATAATGATTAAAATCAATTAAACCCCTGAATAGTGATTATTCTAATGAATGAGAGCTGAGAATAATATGTGTAACAAATTCTCATTTGGCCCCTGAAAGGGGGGGACGAACGGAATGGACTCATATAAAGAGATCGATCACAACGAGAGCTGTTAAATGAATATCAAATATTCATTTAATCATATTTTTCTCATTCATTTCGTTTGTCTTCAAAATATCGCAAATTTTTTTTCATCTTTAATAATATGATTGCGAAAAACGAGTTATAATTGTGTATAACATATCTCTTGTGAGGAATGTTTGGCCCAATTTTCGTCGGTCTCCCAAACTCTTCGCTCATTTTTTTTATAAAGAGATGTGTTTTAAACAATAAATTTTCAAACACACAGAAAAAGGGGTATTATTTGTGATATTTATTATTCATTTTTGATAATCATTAAACTCTTTATAATATTATTATCTCATCAATAAAAATGTTAATAAAATTATATTTTATTTTCATTCTTCGCTTTGGTTTTAATACACACTTAGACTCAGAGAAGAAAAAAAAACATTCATTTGTTATAAACGTCTTATGTATAATAAAATGCATTTTAAATGATATTTAATAATATAATAAATGAAACATTCGTTTCGAGATTACAAGCAATGTATTAATAAATTAAAAAATAAATCTCTTTTTCGTCTTATAATCGCCTTTTCTTCTCTTGCAGTTCAAAAATGTTGTTTTGTTTACTGTATATTATATACCCCTTAACTGTAGTTGAATTTTAATGATTATTAGATTATATTATATTTTCTTTTCTTTGATCTAATATTCAAAGAAATAAAAAAAAACTTTTTCTTTACTATAGCTTTCGTATTGAGATCTCGAATACTATTGAATAAGTTTTTGTAATAATTAATTAATTTAATTAATATATAAATACGTTATAATAAATGTCTTTCAAATATCAGTAACTTTTCCCACAAATAATAAGAAAATAATTTTTATCTAAAAAAATGCACAAAAAAAATGATAATAATATCGCAAAACCAGATAATGAATGAGTGATTGATTTTGTTTTTTAGAGGAAAAATATTCACACAAAAAAAATTTCAATTTTGAAAACATAGTTAATATTTGGGCTAAAAAATTGAGTGATAATTAAAAAATTTTATTTAACACTAACTATAATCTAATGATTAGATAACAAGTAAAAGAGATCTGTTTTTCTCTATCACTCACTATTCAATTGATTTATTAGATTTCAAAAACAATTTCCAATGATTTATATATTAAATATATATTTACATAAACTCTAAACAGAAAATAAATTATTTATTTAATACTAAATAAAACTCCAAATGAGGAAAGAAATGCTTAAACGAGAGAAATAATTTTCATTATTTTAAGCCTTAATTTTGTGTTTTTTTTTTTGTTGATAACAAACCCTATAATTGGCTAATAGAGAGAAGAATATTATTTTGAGATTAAATATGAGAAATATTTATTATAATAACGAAAAACGTATTATTATTTCATTTGAGCCCTTAATATACACTAATTTCATAGTTTCTCTGATAATAGTTGTGATAAAAGAAGGTATTTCTCTCTCAAAACTCCCTTTCCTTCACTTGATATGAAAGTCATATCAAACAAAAAACTCATTTAAACAGAAAGTTATGCAGAAATCATCGCTAATAACCCTTTCCATTCGCCGATACACTAATGTCTGGGATGTTTAAGAAGCGGAAGATTTTGAATAAATTTTTGTGAAATTATTTTATAATTATTATTCGAAAGGCTTTTCATAAATGTATGGATCGTTGAATTGATAGAGAAATTCGTTATAAAAAAATATAAATTTATAAAAATATTCAATGAATTCAAAAAATGTTTTGCAATTCTGTTATAAACAGGAGTTTTATTACCCTTTTGGTAATTCATACTAAAAAGGGTTTGTCTGTAATGAATACCCCCTTAGAAATCAGAGCCCAAAATAATTTAAATAATATGTGAATTTAAAGGGTTTTTACGAATTTAAATGTTTGTGATATTGTGTTTAAATTATATATTACTGTAAGACAAGAATTAACAATAATTTTATGACATTTTCATTTAAATTCACTAATTATAAAAACGTTTTATTTCTGCGAAAAATATTTTAATTCAAATGATTTCATATGATTTGAATTTGTTTTTTTTGAACTCAAACAAAAATCTTAATTACAATTGAAAATCCTATTTAAAATCGTATTTTGCTTTTCATTCGCCCCTGAAAATCGATTTTAATAAATATTTTTCAAATTATTAATTAATTAAATGATATTTTTTTTGTTCAAAATTATTATTCATAAAAATTCATTGCAATAAATATGGGCTTTATTTTTAGTTTTGATTTTTTTGAAACAAAAAAAAATAAATTTCTACTCATTTGTGGTTAAAGTGATTTTGATTTTGAAATATACATTAAAATCGACTTCACATCGAAAAACATATATATATTTTTTCAATTATTTTTCTCCAATAATAATAATAAAAAGATTTAATTCAAATTGAAATTCAAAAATTTCTTCACATTATTATTAAAAGCAAATTATAATTTCGTTTTAAAACAGAATAAAAAAAATTTGTTTTTATTCATAACTTTAAATACACTGTAATTTAAAATCAAATCAATTTTTTTTCTCTTCAATTCATTAGAAAAACATAAGATTTTATTTTATTTTCATATTATCAAGAATTCAAATACAGGTTTAAAAGGGGATTAAAATACCAATTAAGGGTGTATTATATGAGATGCGTCTGCTTTTCAGGTGCTAATTAATAACCGGTTGGTCACTAAATGCCTGTTCACTTGACTCACAAATTAGTTAATTATTTAAACATATCTTTAGTTTTAAGTAAATATGATAAGCAGTCCATTTCACCCCTTTTCTCGGGTCACCCCCTATTTCCCCCTTACACCCATTATGCTATGAGATGTTTTGCCCCTTGAATTCAAAAAATAAATTATTTCTATTTAAGTATTGTATGAAATATTTTAAACAAAAAAAACAGTTCACGAATTTTAACACAAAAAGCAATTTTAATTTGAATTTAATTTCAAATAATGTTTTAAATTGTTTTTAATTTTATTTATAATGTGTTAGAATTTTTTCATGTAATTTGAGTCTCAATAATAGCTTTGATTACACTTTAATTATATTTTAAGTGCAACTAATTTAGTCTAAAAGACGGCTGTTTTTGTGTTAATAATAAATTGATTCAAATTTTTGTTTTGTGTCTGTTTTGCTGACAATAGATATTCCGGTGAAGAAAGTAAGGCATATAAACATGTGCTCAGCTTTTTGTAGGTCTAAATATACCATTCCCAACACCTCCACAAATATGCTTAAATTCCAGACCTGTTTAAGAAAAACTCTTTTTCGTTTTGCGTCAAAAAATTGAAATATTTTTCAGTTTATTAAAAATAAATTAAATTTGATTTTCAAAATAAAGTCTTTTTTATTGAAATCTTTTTTAAATAAATATTATTTATTTGCTTAAAGAATGTCCAAAAGTATCTCCAAAAGTGAATATCAAAATAATTGCCCCTTTGGTTGAATTCGGAGAAAATGTGTAAACTTTTTGATAAATGATATTCAGTTCAATGAACTAAATATTTGAACAATTATTTTGAAAAAATTTAGAGAATTCTTATTTTCAGCACTTTTTATATATAAATACAATTTTCTTCACTTTTTAATTAATTAATAATATATTTTTTTACCGAAAAATATTCAAATTATTTATAGCCAAAGACTTGGACTCAAAGTTAAAAAGTTCTGTATTTTTGTTAAACAAATTTATGAATCAATTATTACATGAAAATTATATAAACATTTGATTCAAAAGCAAAAATGTTTAACATTTTGCTTATTATGAATGAAAATCAATTAAACACTTGTTATCTCAAAAGAGATATAGTGTTCAGTGTTGACAGTATTGACAGGCCATCTGATCCCATGTCGTGTTGACCCTGATTTCAGATCACTATAATTAATATTCACATTCAATGGCAACATATATACAGATATTCAGTTCATTGGATTCATTGGTAAATGGATTTCCATTGAAATTGGAAGCGATTTTCAATCCATTAATTAAAAGCATTTTAAAAATCATTGCTAAAAATAGATGTATTTTATTAGGTCTCTCTCTCTCTCTCTCTCTCTCTCTCTCTCTCTCT
>JAQIXR010000324.1:0-32728 GCA_034700825.1 Quadroppia sp. Gr-Ori-00064 | reverse complement strand
ACGTTCACGTCCGATCACGTGCGTGAACGTGAAAAAAACGTGACACGACGTGAACGTGATCACGATTGACATCTCTAGTATAGACTGTACGGACAGTGCTTTCAATGCAAGTACTATTGACAAGAATTTCAAGAATTCAATGCAATCTATGCTTACTATTCATGAACTCAACAACGAATAACTTTTGGATTCGTTGACAGATTTTAATGAAATAGACTTTATTTAAAAGAAAAATTATTCCCTTTTAAGAGGATGTCATCAAATCTAATGTCGAATCCATTCAAAAGACACTAAACAAAAGACAATGTTTGAAATGAAAACTCAAATTGAGTTAACGTTTCAATGAATGCAATCTGTATTGGAATGAGTGTTGAATTTGTTCCCAAAACCAATGGACAGTTCATTTATGACTAACTAAGTTATTATTAGTTATTATAAAATTGTTTTTAGTTTCAATTCAGTCAAAACAAACTCAAAGACAAACTTCAAAACATATATCATGTATTTCTTCGATAATTTGAATTCTATAAATGTATTCAAAATTATCTTTTGTTTCATTGAATGCAATAATTCTTCATTTCATTCACTGTTATATCATTTCATTGAACACATCTGTAATAAAGAGATTATTTTCTTAATGTTTGCGTTAATACTATTAAAATTATATGAGATTTCAGACCAAAGACTTAATACTGAAAAATAGTATTAACTATTAATTAGGTTTATATGTCTTCACTCATTGTGTCCTTTGTTTGTGTCTTACAATCAAACAGAGAAAACAATGTCTTAAACATTAAATATTAGTTGAGTTTTGTTTGCAAATAATTAATATATTGTATATAAAAAGATATCTCGAATCAAGACTCTGTCGGACTTTCAAAACCTCTGTTGCTATGGATTTGTATACCTTTTGGATCAATAATATAGTAAGCTCTGGAGGTTCGTTACGAATCGCCAGTTCCTTTCATTTCTTACTATCATTTTGTATTGAAATTTTGACAATAACTAAGTTTTTATTAAATTTTTGTTGGTTTTTGAATTCATTTAATTAAACACAAATAAATCAATATTTTTATCTCAAACAACAGTTTTGTACAAAAATTTTATTAAAATATTATTAAATATTCGATATTTTTATATAAATTATGTTTATTTCGAGTGAAATATTTCTGGTCTTTATTACCAAAATCTTTACTAATTCTATGAATTCATAAATATTTTTAAAATTGTTTTCTTTAACATAACATATATTCAGAATATTTTCACAAAATTTATTTAAAAATTCTGTTTTTGTTGAATCCATTGAAACCGTAAACCGTAAACCGTATGTAAAGGAATTTTAAAGTTAAAGAATGGCATGAATTCATTGATTGAGTACTAATGCAAATGAGATCACATTTCATAAATGCTGTGATTTTATAAAATATATGTTATTTATAACTAATTAATTCAATGAATAATAACTATCGTCTGACTAACAAAACATGAGTTAATCCTTTAATCATTTGTATGGCTAACAATGTTATGGTCTATGAGTGAAACAACTCTTTAATAGTATTAACTTTTCAACAATTAATCTCTCGATAAGACAGAAATTAATTAAAATATTTATAATTAATTTAATTAAGTCTTCAATGAATTAATTAAGTCTTATATTAATTAAATTCGAGTTTTTGCGTTTGGATTAAAAGTCAATCTTTTCATATAAATTATAATTAATTAATTTTCTGAACAAAAATAATTGAATCCAAATATAACTTATTTCTCAATCACTTTGACAGCAAAAGTAAAGTAAAATCTCATTAAAACCGTTCGTTCACTGAATTTGAAATTAGTTTTTTTGAGTTATAGTAACACAAAAAAAAGCTTTAAATTTGCAATCAATAGAATGTCTATGTTTTTGATGACAAGAAGATTGTGTTTTACAGCATTGCTGTCATCAACTCAGGTCTTAACACATGGAATATATATATTGTATATGTGCTCAGAGAAGACAATTCTATTGAATGGATTGCAATTTTGAGTGAACCACAAAAACTCGATATTAACTCAATTGAAATATAAGTTTTGTGTTGTTTAGACATTGAATGATTTGTTCAATAAATTGTATTTTGGATAATATAAGACATGATTGAAATAGCGTTCAATTAATTGAAAGTCAATTCATTGCCAATAAAAGTAATTGTAATAAAAATGATATCATGTTTAAAGAGATTCAAATCAATCGTTCGATAAAATAATAATAATAGAGTTGTTCTCAAGAACTCAATGCAATGGTAAATGGCATTAGAATTGCATTAATGATCACAAATAGATCAAAGAATTTCATACAAATAGTCGTTTGAATGACTGAATAGTTGAGCAAATGTTCGCTGACTATCAAAATTGGATTCATTTGTTTGAATACAGCTTTGCATTGACTGTGAGTTTTCAGTTCGTTTACTTCACTCTCTTTTATACAGAATATAAGGAAAACATTTATTTATAACTCAATCGATAAAAATTGTTTTGTTTTGTTTAAAATGAAATTTCACTTTTAATTAGATTTTGAATTTTTTTTATTATAAATTTACATAATATATAACAACAGACTTAAGTTAATAAAAATTTAACTTATATTTAAAATTGATTTTTTAATCAATAAAAACATTTTTTATGAAATGTTTGATTATTTCTTAAAAGGAATTCTCTGAATAAAAATGTATAACTTTTTAGATAAATCTTGAATTTAAAACCAAAACATTTTGTAATGTTTTGAATAAATTGAATAACATTTCATATTTAATGATAAACTCATACTTTTTGTCCTATAATTCGTATCAGTTTTTAAAAAATTTCTTTTGAGAAAAAATAAGGAAATAATTTTATATTAGTTTACATTCGGGTTATAGAAAACATTCGCTCATAGACTGTATGTTATCATTAGGTTTGACATCAAATAACACAAAACATTGTTTACGATTAATGAAAATTATTTCAAAATGTAATCAATTTTTCAAATATAGGAACATTTGTCGCCATTTGATTCATTTGGTCATAGAATCCATTTGTTTGAAGGGATGGCTGTTTTGAAACACTTCCAATGTTAGGAGATATGCATTGAGTCTCGATATGGTTGGATATCTGTCGACATCGACACCAAAATTAATTGCATTGAAGACTTGCGGCACAAGACATATGTCTGCCATTGATATACTGTCGCCGACACAACATTTACTCGAAGTCTTCGCCAATAATTTATCCAATTTTTCTAATCCAGTGCTAATCCAATGTTGAGCCCAAGGGTTGTCACCATATATTAAATTGTCTGATTCTGAACCTTTCAAAATAAATACCATTCGTATTATTGATAGAATTGTGGAAACGGTTATTCAGTAGTTCCTCTTAAGAATATGTTCTCATAATTCAAAATAATCAATAAATTCACATAAAATGAACGCAAATATAATTTTTATGATTTTTTTTATTCATAATTAGTTATAAAAATTCATTTGAAATAAAAAATTTTAAAATATTCAAAGTTTAAATCATTTGAGAAATATAGCGATAATTATTGGAGTGTTATATAAAGGGTTAATTTTTTGTGTCATTATATCCAATGTAAAATCAAAATACATTTCAAGAATAATTGCCAACAAATTGAACACAAAAATGAATTTTGTTCACAAATGGAGAAAAGAATGTCTACTTGTTCTCTGGTGGACAGTCAGGTTGTGCGGAGGGATGGGTCTGTTTGAAGGCATCGATGGTCAACAGGTATTCATTAATTTTTGCAATTATGGGAAAGTCTTTCATATCGACTCCATATCGGTTCGCATTATAAACTTGTGGCACAAGACATAAGTCAGCGATTGTTAGACTGTTTCCTATACAACATATGCCTGAAGTCTGCGCCAACATTGACTCCAATCCGTTAAACTTATTACTAATCCAATATTGAGCCCAACTTTTATTGTCCAAAGCTATCATTGGCTCTAAACGTATACAACAATTAATTCAATTAAGAGTAACTTAAATGAAAAACGAAAAAAAGTCCTAAATTTTGATTAACTTTAAGTAGCGTTAAAATTGAGTTAACAATAAATGGTTTGTTTTTGAGAAACACTTTTTGTGATTGAAATTAAATATTTGTCCAATTTTGACGAAAACCGTAAAATCAAATCAAATGTGATTTTTGTTTAAAAAATTATTTTAAAATTTTTAATAACTTTTCACAAAATCTTTTTATTAAGTATTTCTCTCAAAACTGAAGTACTTTTATATTATTTAAAATAAAAAGCATTTCATTCATTAAAATTTAAAGTCAACAAAAGAATCGTAAAGAAAAAAAATGTCAATTCAAAAGATTTTATGTACTTTTCTTGAGATAAAATTGACTTTTTATGTAGTTTTGTGTAAATAATAAAAAAATATTACATTTCAGCAAAATATTTGTCAGGCTTTTGAAGAGATAAATATTGAGACAAAAACTCATAAAAGAATATATGTTTTGAAGCAATTTTTTAGTGAAAGTGTGTTTGAAGTGAAAAATGATTGAATGAATGGATGAATAAAAGAGTGAATAAATTGTTGAAAAGAAAGCAATGAATGGAAAGCAAACACTTATATAAATAAAGTAAAATAATTAAAATTTTAATTACCCGAGTCTTTCGACTTTATTTGTTCGACTTTCTTGAGGACAGTTAGATTCTGGAGCGGTTGAACACCACTCACCAAACACTGTGCTATAGCTCTGGCTTTGGCTCTCAATATAGGGTCCTTAGGCAGTAATGAAGGGCCAGTTGTGTACACTTCGTCTATGTATTCCATGATTGCCATCGATTCGGCCAACACTTCATCACCATTTACTACCAGTGCCGGCACTTGTGCCAAAGGGTTGATTCGCTTGAATTCAGGGGAATATTGTTGTCCGCCATCGCTTGATATCAAGTTTATTGGTTTATATTCGTATTCGACTCCTTTGACGGCCAGTGCTTTAGGTATAAAGTGAACCCTTTATTGGATTATGGCTTATATCAAGTATATAATAGTCAAAGAATATTCTCTATTCTTATGAGGAATTTCTGTATTCACTATAGAATGCAATTATGATATCTCTTCTCATAGATTGAATATCTTCTCATCAAAAAAGTGTTTTTTTTTGTAATAATTATTAAATAAAACTGAAATCAATTTATGTTTTTATGATTAACAAATTCAGCAACAATTCAGAACAAATGGTTCAGACAAATTGAATCCATGTCTTTTAAGTTGAAAATTATTCATCAAATTATTTTGCATATAATATATAAATCAATTTATTTCTAATATTTAAATAAAATAAATTAATATTAATATAAAATTCAATGTTATATAAGTCCTTACATACCGGCCCTCACTCTCCACGAACATGAACTCCGATAATAACTGTAGAGAATTGGCTATAAATACACAATTGAATACATTATGACATGAAAACAATTTATAACATTATTTGGAAAATAATATATTAAAACCAATTGCTATACCTTTGAACTCATCGCTAATTTGTAACAGAATTAAAAACAATGAAATGTTTGTTAAAATTATTATTTGATTTCAATTTATATTAATATTAGTTATGTTTTGTATGCAAACGTCGACAGCAAACCTCAAAAGCCTTGAGACTTGCAATTGAAGGTCAAATACTGAAGATATTTGAGTGACTTTAACACTGTTTATGGTCTTTTACAACCTATACAGCAAAGAGATACCTAGATATAAGCCGAGGGTCTTTTTGTGAATAATTATTTGTTAACATCAAAACTATGCGAAAGAATTGCTGAATATATTCTCAATGTTGTCATTGAAGGCTAAATGAAGTGATCATTCAATTGAAAAAAGTATTATTCAATTCATAACTTGGATGTCATTCAAACCATTGGATCCCATTGTTTCCTATAACTCATCCCTGGATCAAATGCAACGAATATAAGTTACTTTATGTATAAATACATACATAAAGAAAAATCAATAAACATTTTGAAGTTAACCATTGATTTGAATTATATGAAACATCTCTTCAGATGTGATATCAAATGATTCAAACAATTCATTCAATAATTATCGACACTTTAAGACAAGCACTCAATCAGTGAATAAATAAATAATGCAAATATTTAATCAATTTCTTGACTTATCTTTCATTTAATTCATGTTATATTAAATTGTAAATTATTTTTATTTATTATATTTAAGATTTACTAAACTATAAAAGATTTCATCAAAAATGTTTATATGATTTTAAAGTCTTTTGACTTCAACTCAAATAAAAGCAGAAAATATTCAATAAATCATTGATCAAAATATCACTGATTATGAAAAAGTTGATAAAATGTTGTCAAACTGTTATCTCAACGAATGTTTTTGACATCTTTTCAGTTAATAATTTTTTTTTGATATACAATATTTTCGTCAAAAGTCTCGAAACGAAAAATGTTTGCAATTGTCATCATTTGTATAGCGTTTGCACTGTTTTACTATCAAAGAGTCAAACGAATGACTCTTTTGGAAAGACATGGAATACCTGGTCCTAAACCGCACCTCATATTTGGCAATATGTCTGACTATAACACTCTTGGATATAATGATTGCTATGATAAATGGAAAGCCAAATATGGCCGGGTATTTGGCTATTACTTGGGCGCCAAACCATTCATTGTGGTCACAGATCCGAAGTTATTGAAACTGATCCAAATCAAAGAGTTTCAACACTTCTCGCACAGACCTTATATTATTCCGGGAGGTATTTACCGGAACTGGAAATACCATCAAATGGTATAACAAATTGTGTCTGAGTATAGTATGAGTCCGACAATTATTGTCTTCAGACCACTGTTTTGGAACTAATTCGAAACAATGGCTTTGAGATAATCAGTGCAAACAATAGTCTTCAAATGGTTTGAAATGAAATGCAATTATAAATAATTTCATGTCTTCTGACTTCAAATCATTTTGTTTTCACTCAAATTGATTTCATTTCAAAATAATAGGCAAAAAAATAATGAAATCTTTAAATCCTATTCTCAGGTAACTCGAGTCAAGTCATTCAGATGGAAGAAAATGAGAACAATTCTGAGTCCATGGTTTAGCTCATCTCAACTCAAATCAGTGGTTCCTATCATTAATGTCTGCGTCGAAGAAATGTTAACTAAAGTGGAAAAATTGGTCAAAAATAACCAAGAATTCAATATCTATGAAATATTAGAGGGACTGACGATGGATACCATAGACAGGTGTGCTTTCAGTATTCACACCGACATTCAAAACAACTTTGACGCCAACCCCTTGATTGAGGCCACCCGAGGAGTCTTCTCCATAAAACCCAACCAATTCTTAGCCTCACTTTTGCTCTGTTTTCCAGAATTTTCATTAATTATAAATATTTTACGTAATATAAGTGAAAGTGTTTCCGATCATTTTGGGAGCACTAGCCATGGGTTGCTCCTAAAAGCGGGTCAAACAATACTCAACAAAAGGTTAGAATTGAATGAACAGAAAGAGCACAAAAGCAGAGATAATCGACGCAAAGATTTGCTTCAATTGATGGTCGACTCACGAAATAACAGCACTTATAGTATGGACTCAAACGACAGGACTTTGACAGACGTCGAGATAGTGGCCAACACTGTTGTAGTACATGAGGCCGCGTATGAAAGCCCGGCCAATGTCCTGGCCTTTATTATTCACAATCTCATTAATTATCCAAATATTCAACAAAAGTGTTTCGAAGAGATCGACGAACTGTTTAATAAGGATCAGAGCTTTCACTACAATGTTATGTCCGGCCTATTGTTCACCGAAGCAGTCATTTGTGAGACCTTTCGTCTCTTCCCGACTGACACACTCTTCACAAGCCGTGCCTCTGATATCGATTACAGATTCGGTTCATTTGTCATTCCTAAAGGGGTTGATATAAGAATACCTACTTTTCAGCTGCACAGGGATGAAGAACTGTGGTCAAAGCCCCTACAGTTCAATCCGAATCGTTTTTTGAACAAAGTTAATAGCGTTGATTCCGTTGTCTATCAGCCCTTCGGTGTCGGCCCCCGAATATGTCCCGGAAAAAGATTCGGATTTTTAGAGATTAAATTAATTTTGGCCAAACTTTTGCATAAATACAGACTGACTGCCGGCGCCCGAACTGAATTGGGAGGCATTGAACTCGACTTCAAACTCATAACCCTTTCGCCCAAAAACGGAATTCACGTTCGATTAGTTCCCAGACATTAATGTCTTCAAAGTTTTGATGAAATGAACAAAATATAGATCTTTTGGACCATTAATGCATTGAACGACACTTTTATGTAATTGAGATATACTTTATTTGACTTCAATTCAAAAAATAGTTACAAATCACTTAAAATAATAAATTTATTCATTATATGAGAGAATAATTTGTTTCAATAGAATAAAAAATAATGAATTAAAAGATGATTCAAATTCTCAATAAAATTCTCATTTTTTGACTTCAGTTTCACTAAACAATTGACTGTTTTTTCCTCAATCGAAGGCACTTTCAATTGAATCGATTGAAAGAGTATTAAAAATCAAATAATAATTCAATCCTTAGTTTGAGTCACAAAACAAATAATAATCAAAACTAATAATAATATTCAATTGTTTCACAAACATTGGAATTATAAGGGGTTTAGGGGTTATTCATTCATATATGATATCACACCTGATTTAGAATATAATTTCAAAATTCAAACTATTTTTATATATCTTTGAAAATAGACTAACACTTGAATTGTATAATAATTTGAGTAAAACTTTGAGACAAACGTCAAATCAATCCTCAGTTGAGATGAAAGCCTTTTTCTTTAGTTGCGGCCAAAAGTCGTTCTTTCATAATGTCTTCGTTCGAATAGTCGGGAAGTTTGAGATAATGAGCACAGGTATTGACAGAGGGAAAGGAGTGTTCGCTAAACAAAATTTTAATACAATTAATTATAATCAAAACAACCTATAAATCAATTCAAACCTCGCGTCAACTTTTCTAACTATAGTGAGCCTCGGGTGAAGATTAGCCAGACCTCCGGGTGGTAGGGATGAGCACCCGGTGGCGAATTGCAGAAATAATTTCCTTTCATCGCCTTTCATGTCGACCAAAACGTTAACGAATCGCAGAAAACCGGGACTGAAGTCAAAGTAATGGTCAATGACATGAAAATCAATGCAAACTCAACCCAAATATACCTCTCTCTCGTGAACCCAAGTTTAGGTTCAGTAAATTTAATGATGTCTTCACGCGTCCAATTAGGGGTCTGTTCCCCGCACAGCATAAGTCTCACCTCTTCTGATGAGAATGAGCTCAACTTTTCGATTGGAAAGACTCGATTCAAACCGTCTGTGTTTGTAATGATATAAAATTAGGTAAATTTTCGCCAAAACCGCAATGTCTTGAATGCCTTACCTCTGAAGGCGTCCATTTGTTTCCTGATTCCGGTGTGAAGAACAAAATCTATCATAAGTTCAACATATTCTTCAACGTTATCAATGGTCACGTCTTCCAGTTCTCCGTTTGGTTTAAGATCTACAGACGAATAGCCGAACACTCGAGAGGGCGGACAGTATTGAAAGGTGAGACCCAAGTCGTCGAGTCGGACGGGCAGTTGTGCCTGTGCTAATGGAATGCAAAGATTTCTAATCTGATTGCTTCTGTCCTCCCAAGAGAGACGAGTGTCTGACATAATTTGTTGCTTTTGTGTCACCAATTCATTCAATTGTTGCAAAAAACGGGTCTTTATTTCGATTAAACAAATGTTAGTAAAAATCAATTCAAAGACATTTCAATTGAGTTATACCTGAATTGGGTTAACATAATTCAAATCTTTCATATCGAGAATGCCGTGAATCCAAGACTTGGACTTAATCTCATATTTCTCACGTTTAGCCTTTGCCTCCCTTCCCAACTCTTCCCTTTCCAACAGAAGCAGATCGTCGTCAGAGATCGGACTAATCGATGAACTGATGGTTTCGTCTTCTTCTGCGGTATTGCCTTTAAATCACAGATAAAAAACATTGCAATTAAATGATATTCTTCTGAATCACTTCCAATTCAATACCAGTTATGAGATAAGTGTTGTTTGAATTCAATTTCATTTGAGAGCCGGCGCGAGAAATGAGTTTTAGGAATGAGTCGGAAAGCGGCAAATCGACCAAACGGTTGTCCTGAAGGGCTTTCCCAATGAAAATGCCCAAAAAGTGAAACAATTTCACCGCTCTGTCCATCTGTTGGCTATTTTTCGGAAGTGGAGCCGGAAATAAGCCATAGCTCGAGCTGATGTAATAACCGGGTGCTTTGAGACCTTCGCCTTTGTCTACCGGCGTCTCATTAGCGACAGTCATGAGCTCGTCGTCGCAGAGCCAGAGTCCGAGATCTCGTCTTTGAAGTTCAGCCGCAATCAGAGCGTAGAACTCAAGTGTCGGACCTTTTCATCAAAGAAACAATTAATAAATGAAACACAAAATGTTGTTCTAATCCCAGACCTAATCCCGTGCCCTCTTCATCGACGAACTCCACTTCTAGAATCGATTTTTTCTCTGCGTGAACGTTCATAACCTGTATTCCCCACTCCAGGAGTCGGTCCCCGCGCGGAACCTTCACTCTCTCGTGTTTCAACCGACCCACGCGGAAGTCGTGCGGGTCATCCCTACGAGGGGACGGTCCTCGAACTCGCTCTAAAGTACTATCCCTTTGATTCTGAAGCCAAACGATTGAACGCGAAGTTCCAAAAGCTGTCGAAGAGAAGTACGTTTGTCTGATCTCAAAGGGAAAGAGCATTGGACAGACGTGTGTCAGATATTGACACCAATCGGGCTGACAGTTGGACACTAAGACCAACGGGTCGTGAATTTGTTGCTGAAGTTTATTCGTTATCTTTTTGCTAATGAATTCCTCTGAGTTGACCATAAGTTGGAATTCGTTGGATAATTGCGAGAGAGATAATGGTTCGCATTTGGACTCATTTGATATTGTATACAAGAGTCGAAGCAATTGCAAGACCTCGTCAACAGTCGCACCGGTAGAGACATCCACTGATGTCGACAAAACTCGTCTCCTTTTATACAACGGAGTCGTTATCAAAGTTTCCTTAAAATGAAAATCAATTTAAAGTCAATTCAAGTTATTTTCAAAGCAAACACACCTTTAGATTAGAGGCCGAGACTGTCCTCATTTGAGACATCTGTGTCGTGAATGCAGTGCTTATGTCGTCATTAGGTTTGGCCTCTCTGTAGACGATCACATAAGTCGGTTCCCAAACGCGTCGGGTTTTCTCTTGTTTTGACGTCGAATCACAATTTTGTATCAAATACTGAACTGCAGAAAATAGGGTCCACTCCGGGTTCAACAAATCCATTTCAAGTTCACCAGTGCTTGAGAGGTTAGGCCCACGAAGAGTGAGAAACAGCCGGGGCTGTTGTGCGACCTTTTCGGCCTATAGTCATAAGTAATACATTATTTGTTTTGACTCAAAATTCAGAGCAAAATATCAATAATTCATACTTTAATCACATATTCTTGAGATGACGGCAAAGATATTTCCAAATCAGTTGTTTGGTTGACATTCGTACGGCCCGGCCGGGGATCAAACGCCGGGATCAGATCAGAGAATGATCGTTTGAGAACATACTCGTCGTCCCAATTCTTGCGCTTCCCGTTCCTCATCTCATAACAGTCTTCGTCCAACATTTCCGACTCATAGTCGTCATCGTCTTCGTTCTCGTCGTCTTCATTCTCGTCCTCGGGTTCGGGCAGTTCCTCCTCGTCCTCGAGATCGGCCAAAAGTGTCGTCGATTGACACGTCTCGAGAAAGTCTGGCTCTGATTCCGAAGAAGTTGTTGATGTGACAGACATTGCCAGCCCCTGATTGTGGTTTAGAGCATGAGATTGCGAAGTGTTGGCCAAATTGTTAGCGCCTGTGCTGTTGGCTGTGCTCATAGAGTTGATAATGGATTGACTCGATGTTAATGTGGTGTTTGATGAGGTGTTGGAAAGACTCGGATAGCTTTGAGCTGCACTTAAGAGACCCCCTGATTTGGGATGAAATTCAATGAATAATTGCTTTCAAAATCGAGTCAAAAAAATCTCAAACCTTGTAATAGATTATTGGCTGCAGTGTTAGGAGAGTCCGAATTGATGGACATCTCTTCCAACAAATCCGCCAAAATTTCTGTGAAACAAATTGAGAAATAAGAGCATTGAAGACATGGTGTGAGACATGTCAGGTGCCATACCGGGCAGATTTCCGGGAAAGTTTGAACTTAAGGCCAGTCGTACTAAACTGCAGACATTGTTCGAACCGCGAGAGAGTAAAGAGTTGTTGGCGTTGGCATTGTTTGCACTGTTAGAAGAGTTCTGTGCGTTTGTATGGGTTCGACGCCTGGCGGCCGACGCGAACGCATCCAACAGTCCCGCCGCCGAGTCGTTCACATTGATGGTATTGAGGGTGAGATTAGGAACAGAAACCGACATATTGTTTGTGTTGTTATTCGAACGAATCGAATGATCAGACAATTTGATGGTAGAACTCGAAGAACTTCGTCTTTGGATCTCATCATTCATCGATGGCGTCGGAGTCCCTGGTCTTTCATTTTCAGCTAATGATTCCTCAGTTTCCTCTTGAGTGGGGGACAGACCGATGGACACGACGTTTTCATTACTTTTTCGATCACAAAGCGACGAATCGCCTGAAGATCGCGTAAGACTTCCAGCAATCATAGCCTTGCGCGCGACCAAAGAGTCGGCAGAAGAGGCCTGTTCTGTACAGGCGACTGTTATACGACTGGTCGATGAGGAAGAGGGCTCTAATAAACTGGATGTGGAACTGGATTTGCGACCGGGAAACATAGTATTGGATGCACTGACAGATCCCTTGGCTATTGCACTGTCCGTAGTATTGGTGACTGCTTTCGAAGAAGTTGGTGACAGCTGTTGACAGGTTGTGCTCGTCGTCATTGTGTTGGACTTTACCATCAGATCGGGGTCATAGTTGGGCGCCAACTTGAGGTCATACTTGCCCTCCGCTCCCATTCTATAAGAATTGCTTCCCGAATGATCCCAAAGGACATCAATCCATCCGTTGTGCAGTTCCCCCGTAACGGTGCCCTCGCCAGTAGGCAAGCCATCCTGGTCTCGCCATTTCCAATCAGGACCTCTGGTCACCCGTGAGTTCACAACCATTTGCCTGAGCTGTTGACGCGCTTGTCTGCGCTGGCGCCTGATGTTTGCCTCGGCCTCTTTTGCAGCCTTTCCTAAGTCATCGCAAACTGCTGTCACAGTTCCGTATAATTCGAACCCAGAAAGAGATAAGTAATGTGTTTGTGCCGAAGCGTTCTTTCCTGTCTGTTGCACTCGTATATGACGCCATCCCTGCTTTTCATCTGAAGATACGGTTAGATTCCAAGAGGCTGTAGACCCGGGATCGTTGAGAGAACAGTCGTCGTTGTGAGTGTAAAGTGTCGACCAATTGATCCCATCTTTGGACACTTGAAACAACCAATTGCGAAGTGCGGAACGACCATAACCTCTGGCGTGTCGTAGAGTATATGAGGTCGGGATCACCCAAAGGCCTAAGTCGATGGCAAACCACGCCTTCTTATCATCATTTGTGTGACAATTGAGTGCAGAAGAATCTCGATTCAGAATGTCTTCGAGTCGACCGTAAGGCAAGTTCTTCCCCTCAGAAGAGGCCACAACCATCAGACCCACATGAGCCGGGTTTACCCATTCGGTTGCCGTTCCCCCATTAGTGCCCACCCAATAAATGACCCCATTTTGATCGAAGTCTCGTTCGTGAGTGAATCGAATCCTAGTGTTCGGGGGTTTGAACTTTTTGACAAAAGCAAAGGAAGTCCTTTCGAAGTCATACCTGAAGGGTAGGAATGTTACGGTATTTCAGGTAAAACATAATTATTATTAATACTAACCATTGCTTCGCAACCATTTTTATCAAATACTTCTCCAGTTGTGAGACTGTAGTCAATGGCTCTGTTTTGAGACAACGACCCGACCTGTCGATTAGTGTCGTCTCTCCGGACGCTCTCTCCAAACGAAATCTAATTCTTCGCGTCAGGATTTGAAGTCCATAACCAGAACCGGGAGAGTCGTACAGATAAACCGGAAGCTTTTCGATCGACTCCAGAACGGACACAAGTTTTTTTACCAGAGCTGTGGCCGTGGATTCGACGCCAATGGTGTCCTTGAATATATCCAAACGTTCTTTTAGTAGTTTATCTGAAGAGTAAGAGTTAGTCCACGAAAACTTGCGCTGATTTTTGGCGAGGAGTCGAAGCAATGCCTGAACTAAACCCGAAGAATGTATTTCATAGGCGGAAACACACTTCTCGTCCTTCAATAAAACCGTCAATTCTTTGAGAGCTGTCTCTAAACTCAAGTTCCAATCATTGCAATGATTTTTACGTGAATATTGTTTGTCAGAAACTCTATCGATTTGGGCGACAATGTTAGCCAGTTTGGCAACTGTGGACCGGGGAGTGGCCTGTGATGTCTTGAAGTACATTTCGTAGATCTCCTTCGCCTGAGTTCGCACTTTGGCTTTCAATGCCTCTAATTTAGAGCGAAGACGTTTGCCTCGCCTTCCCATCCAACCCGAGGAGAACTCAGGGCCTAAAGAGGTCTCAGCAGTGAATGAATGTTTTGTTCCGCGATTTGACTCAAACACAAAACCCGCCAAATCTTCCTTAAGTACAGTCGACTGTTGGGCGCCGTCGGAGTTGGTTATTGTCACCTCTCCGTCGCGGCGACAAATCAAAGACCAATTGCCGACTGAGAGACGAGTGGATCCACTGCTACTAAGAAAGCTCTGGGACACCATTCCTGGTTTGACCTGAGCTCTGGCTCTTTGCAACTTTTCCAAAAACTCTCCCCTATTTTCATTGGAATCAGTTCCTCCTTCTGGAGAGCCAGAGGAATACATTGTTGCCAACTTTCCATCCAAAATAAATCTAAACCATCCGTTAGAACCGTTAGATAATTCCAGTGCTGCTGAGTCTGACCACAGGTATAGACAATCTCTTCCGCGTACACAACTCCAGTCCCGCCAATGGTAGGGACGACCGGAAACTAGTTCTTTTGCGTCTTCATTCGACGGGTCTTCTTCTTCTCCTTCTTTCTTGTCAATTATCTCGTCGTCAGAAGAGGTCTGTGCCGTTTGTCCGGCCAGGGATTGAACTTTATTCATGACTCCGAGTCGAGCGAAATGTTCGAGAAATATTTGCGATCCTTTTGTCATGAGGTCTGAGATCATCTGAAGTACTATCAGATAGCAGTCATCGTCTTCTTCTGTGTCCAAAACATTGGCCAACACTTCCACTAAAAGAATGGGCAAATGAGGCATCGAGTCATTGATTGCCACTATTTGTTCCGATTGGATATAATGAGTCATTTTGCGAATCAGATTCAGTGATGATTTGCGAACTGTTCTTATCATTGAGTTTTGAAATGTGTGGCAAAAGACTGGAAGCAAACGACGCAGATATAAGGGTGACATTTCGGTATCGCCATAGAGTTCAGGGTTCACTTCTTCGGGTTCTTCAGGTTTTGAGTCAGTGGTTGTTTTTGACTCAGAATTGACGCCAGTAGTGGTTGCAGTCATCCATTCGCCAGGCGTTTGAAGTATGGCCGCCACCTCTCTGTGCCCCTCATCACTGCGCTCTCTAGCCTTATCTAAGGGTGTCTTTCCGTCTTCGTCTCTGAGATCAGGATTAGCGCCGTGTCTTAACAGCACCTTAACTACATTCGGGCGCCCAAAACAGGCCGCGTAGTGTAAGGAAGAGCTGCGCTGACCTCTGTTCACATCAGCTCCTCTATCGCAAAGGAACTCAACCATTTCCTGGGTGCCAAAAGCGGACGCCCAGTTCAATAACGTCTGTCCGACGTCGTCCATAAAGTTGACCTCAACTCCACCCGAATCGATGGCATCAATGAGAGCGTCGGTATCTTTAGATCGAATGCAGTCAATCAGCTGCCGATGTGTTCGTTCGCCCGCAGAGTCTAAACGATCCAAACGTCTGAACGACGGCAAACGGGAGGGGTTTAGGGCTGAGGTGATCACAGACTTGGGTAGAGCTCTTCTGCCTTCAAATAGCAGTACCAAAAGAAGGTCAACCAAACGCATCGTATCTAATATACAGCGTTCGTCACCTGAAAAGTGATTTCATTAAACACAAAGTCATTGATTGACACAAACAATACCAACCCTGAAGTGAGCACTCAATGGCTTCGCTCAATGAAGAACGTAATAAATCATGTGTTATTGAAGGCGAGCCCCGACAGAGAGTCGACAGAAGACTGATTACTGTTGAGACAGAAGACGGTGTTTTGATATCGGGTGTGGAGGAGGAGATGGTTGGGGTGGGGATGGAAATGGTTGTCGACATCTGAGAGATTGGATTAGCTATTGATGACAATCGCATCAATAAGTTGTCAATGAGTCCATGCGCTGCGAGAGGGGCCGGATCTATACCACGGCGTGTGAACCGATCGGCTAATGATGCAAAACATCTGAGCGCGCCGTCGGCCACATGACTGTCCTCGTGCTTCAGTAGTATAGACAATGTCTCGACACAAGTATTCAGTGATTGGTCGTTGGGTTCCATTTTGCCACAGAGTCGGGAGACGACAGCCATAGCCGAATGGAGTGTGTCTTTATGTACGTGCGATCCATTGTCTCGTATGAATGTGAGGACACAGTTAAGACCACTGGCCTCAAACACAGCGCCTGCCTCTCGAGTGCAGATCAGTTCCAGCACTTTTATGCACTGTTCGGCCAAGTCTTTGCTGGTTCTTGAGGTCACGTCCGCCACAATCAGTCGATTGCACATCGCTTTAATGGTTCCGTCGACGGCCACTATTCTTCGGGTGCATTCGGCCGACACATCCAAGTAGTATGTGATGGCTCTGGCCGTCACCTCCAGGACATTGTCGGGCGCGCACTCGTCCAGGAATATACGACAGAGGGCTGGCAGAAAGGTACGGGGCGGACAACTGGCAGGGGAGGGAAGGGTGGAAAAAGACAAACCAATGTAAGACAATAGCCATTTGAGTGACAATGCTTTGGACATACCTTTCGAAACAACGGTCGACATTGTCTGCCATCAACAACAACATACAGAGCTGTTCCAAAGCAATCAATTGCATGTCCCTCTCATCTCCCGTTCCCATCGACAGCCACTCGAGAAGCGTTTCCGGATCCACATCAGACATATCGGACGCTCAAGAGTTGATCCAAAGGTGAGGACAAACACAAAACTAAGTTTACTTCAAAAATAACACTAAAACCAAAACAAAACTCTTTGTCTCAAAGTCTCAATCGATTATCACTTCATTCAAACATTTGTTGTTTTTGTGTTTAATCTAAACGTTTGACTCAATTGTAATCAACTCTTTGTATGGTTTGTATCGTTTGGCGCAAAAACATAATCAAAAATATCTTTTTTGTTATATCTTTTGATTTAATAAAAATATAAATAAATAATTCTTTTCATAAAAAACAACAAAACATTCAATTAATCAAAAATTATTTGATATTCAAAAATCAATTTAATATTAATTACAAATTATAAACAAATTATCACAAAATCAAATAAAAACTTTTTATTAGCTCTCAGTCATTGAATTGAATGAATTTAGCACTCAATTGAAGACTAAATCAATTCGTGATTCATATCAAACAATAACACAATTAAAACGATATTAACATTGAGTTGAAGTCAATGTGAATGTGATTGCAATGTTTGTATGGTTTGATGTCATATGACTTTCACTATTAAAACATAATTAAAGTCACAAATCATGTGTTTCACTCATTTTTATAGAGTTTTATATTTAAATACAACTCATAATCAAATCAAACAAATCGTCCAAACATTAAAACGCAATAAAAGACTAAATTTAAACTCAATTCACAAGACTTGACATACAATGACTTCACAGCTTTGAAGTCTGTCTAACAATTGTCTACAAAATTATGCAAATTATTTATAACCTATGGTTGAGTGCAGGCAATGATACGCAGACGTGAGTACAGTCTGTATGAGCTCTTTGTAGACATTGTTTGACGTATTTATGGCTTAAATACCAAATCATTGCTAAAGGACTCAATCATATGATTGGTTGCACTTTTGGCACCGATTTTGAACACCTATCAACTGATCCGATGACGACATCAGTGGTCACTGTCATTGAGACCCGAATCATATCTTCTTCTAAGCTCTTATTTCATCCAATTTTATTGCATTAAAACATTTTTAAAATATTTTTTATTTAAGACAAAATCAATTGAAATCAAATTTATGCCAAAGAATAGCAAATGATTTTAAATACAAAATATATTTTAATTGTTTTTTGTTTTTTAATTGAAATCACTTTTAAGGACTAAATATAATTCGTTTGAATCTCTTGTTTCGTGACCTCTTCTGCTGTTCTGGCGATTGGATCAACTCATTGATGGCAACGGTTTGTGGCGACGACTCATCGAAGACAACGCAATCATTTGGTACACAAAAGCTGTCCATTTCATAGTCTTCGAGATCTGAATCATTGGGTTCTTGTGAAAAGACATCAATATTTCGATCGAAATTATATTGAAGTTTATATTTATTGCTGTTTTCGACACTTCGGTCGAGAACTGATCGCAAGTAAACCGAATGCATGTCTTCTGTGTGTCGACTATCGATACCACCGATCACTTGACCGATGGGTTGACTATCATTGACCACATTGTCGTCGATACAGCTTTGAGACAATGTCTCCGATTGTGTGCCTTCGATGTCATCAGTGAACGACTCTTTCGTATCAAACACTACTTCCGACTCCAAGTGAAAGAATTTTGAGACACAACTAGTGATCAAAACAATCAAAAATCAAAACATTTTAACCATTGATATCGAAAATACCGTTTATTAGACTTCTTAAGACATTTGTCACTTGTTTTGAGATTTCTTTTGCGAACTATTTCTGGAGATTCGGGAATCGATTCAAAGGAAATGTCACTCAAATCAACGTCCAGTTGATTGCCATCTGAGTTGACCACCGATTGTCTGTCAATGGCATTGCAATCACTGACCACTTCCTCATCGGTCGAGCCATTGGTCCCAACCCTCCAGGCCTTCAGTAATAGTCTGTAGTCTTCGACCGAAAACTTTTTAAATGGTTTTTGTGTTTGATTTTGACAAAAGTCTTCATTCATTTTCAGAGTGAATAAGAGATTGAAATAAATGATAAGAATTAAAACAAATGCAATCTTAAGACAAAGACATGTTTTGACACAAAAATGAAACACTTTTTGCACTTTATTTTCAATGAATTTACAGTCGATTCACGTTATGAGCATTTAATGTGCATTTCATTCAATGACAACTCATTTGAAATGAAATGCCATTCATTTGTCACTCCATTCACTGCTGAATAACTCAGACATTAATTATTTTATTTTTAAATACAATTAATTTTTTGTTTAGATAAAAAAATTTATATATAATTAAAACTATTAATAATTAATATTAGAAGTCATTACGAGAGAAACCCCTGATTTTAAGGTTGGAATTCGTTAAAAAATATTATAATTATAGAAAAGTATTTTACAGAAGAATTACATAAATTGTTCCCGATTTTCATCGGTAATCATTTCCCGGAATAGTTCAACAAGTGATCAAATTCTGTATTTCCCGAAAACGTTTGCTTTGAATTCAAGTCTTTTAAATTTAAATGTTTGTCAACTGTTTTACAACTCATACACAAAACACAGTATGAAGTGATTGTCAGTTCATTTGCGATGCAATCGTTTGCAGAATTACTTATATTTTATATATGATTATCAAAATATAATTCAAAGCAACAAGGTCAAATAGCAACAAGGTAAAGCTATTTATTTTCATTTTAATACAAGTTATTTATTCATTGAAAAGTTTTTTACTAAAAAACCCTTTATTTATGCGTAACGTTATCTGTGAATGACTACTGAAACACATTTTGGTTGAAAGATAAACAAAACAATAATTTGATTGAAATGTGAATGAAATTAAGTGTAAATTGAGTTAAAAATGATTTCAAAGACCAATGGATAATAAAAATGTTAATCGCATTAAAACAAAATCCAATCTCAAAACCAATTATCAAAAACTCATATAAAGTGCTCAAAATAGTGTTACGTCTGTTGAGGAAACGGATTATTTTGGCCCTAATATTCACCCTTTCCTTCACTTATTGCTTATTATCATTGATTCAACAAAAGTCAAGCTCTAAGACAATCGATGGCACACTCGAAGACTATGAGACAAATGTGGACATCGATCACTTACAGCAGTTTATAAGACGTTCTCAACATCTCAACAAAGACTTTCTGAAAGACAATCAATCGATTGGTTTAGACATCGATCTCAACAACAATGTCATCAATGATCACAAGGATCTGATCAATGATAAGGGCATCGGATCTGACCTCAAGTGTCGGAACTCAATTCAGGGTAAGGTATTGATCGCTGACGACAGAGGATTCATATGTCACCGAAAGGACGTCCTCTTAAGTGGTTGTTGTGATGACAATAGCGTTAACACAAAACTATACTCCTGTGAGACCTGTGAGGTATGTCTTGACATGTCTTCCATGTCTTCATTCGCGTGTCTTCAATGTGTTGTCCATTGATTAGAGTCACGGCTGTTGTGCTATATATGAGTACTGTATCTCCTGTTGTTTGGAACCGTCGAAGAAGGCGTTGTTGACCAAAATCGTTGGTCAAAAGACTTCGGAGACATTCAACATATTGATGGCCAGTATTACAGACCACTTCGAGCTGTGTCTCACCAAATGTCGTACATCTTCGGCATCAGTACAACACGAGAACTCCTATCGCGACCCAAAAGCCAAACATTGTTTCGGAGAAAATACAGAAAAAGTCAATTAATTCTTGTCTTTTGTTAACGTTTTTTATTATTTGTTGTTTTCATTACTTTTGACAACTTTTTAACAAAAAACAATTTCCATGAAATTCTTCACTTTTATTATTGTATATCAAATGACAAATTGATTTTAAATTAATTATTGGGTATTTATTTGCGGTAAAAAAATTGTTTAATAGATTTCCCCCTTTTCTGTCAATTATTGCCTTTGATTTATGTCTAATTGAACTGAATTTTATTATTGTTTTCAACAGAAATTGTGATAAAAAGAAACTATATTTGAAAATACGTTTACTTTCAAATGAATTGATATTTTTATTGTTATTCATATTTGATATAACTTTGAAAATTTGTATCAATTTTGAACAGTATATTAAGCACTGGTTGAGCACAAAGTGGTTTAACACATTATGGTATATGTTATGCGATTCTAAAGCACAGGGAGTTTGATATTTATATGAGTAAATGGTTTGAAATTATTAACAAATTTTAATTGTTTTTCAATTATTTTTATTGTCTCTAAAAATATTAATTTATTCACAAATAATTTAATTTAAATAAAATCCAATTATTTCATGATTTGTACAATATTTTAAATTCTCTTAAAAAATATTTACAATTAATTGATAATAAAAGTTATTTCACAAACACTTTCATTAAGTTATTCCTTATGAGTATTGGAATTCAATTCATATTTTTAATATTCACTGAAATATTTCGTAAAAAGTTTTGCATTAAAAACATTTTCATTGTTTTATATCAATCGACAAATAGACAGAAAAATATAAAATCAAAAATTTCTTCATTATTTCGTTATTAAAACTGTTGGCCAAAAGACAGAATCGTTTTAGTGATCGAAAAACAGTTGTGTTTTGTATTCAAAAGACAATCATTTTTTTGTCGAAAACCAAAACAATTTTGTTTAACAAATGTTTTGTTAATCCAATTATTATTCGTTAAATCAATAAAATTTGTAAACAATTTTGTTGTCTCTTATCATCACTTTTTGTCACAGATTTTTGATAGGAATTAATGTTTTGGAGAAAAAATTGAATCGAATTTAAAAAGAAAAACTTTTTCACAACATTTTTGGATTTATAACAGAGTTATTGAGAAAATATAATGTATATGATTTAAGGCACTTTAAGGGGGATGTCGTCTTTCACAATGGAATGTATGGTAAAACTTATACTATATTTATGACCCTTTGCATCAAAAATGGTTACAAAAGATTATTTTAAAACCTATTCATTAATTATAATATAATTATGTTTTATTGCATTAAAACTCTTGGCTTTCGTTTATGTCCTTTTGGTTAACAAAAATAAAGTCAACAAAAACTTAAATATCTTTGAATTTCATGAATTGATGAACTGATTGTGATTTCAATCGATTCGCAAAACTTTAAAGAAATCAAAATAAAAAAAATAAAATTAAAAACAAATAAAAATCAAAATAAAAAAATGAAATCAAAATAATATACAGTTTTGTTCATATTCTTTGGAATCGATTGATTGGTCCACACATTGATGAACAGTATTCGCAGTTATGGTTGAAATTGGTTTTGAAAAAACGTTTTGAATCTCTTTTTTGGTCGAATTGTTTGAATTGTTACTAAATGTTGTCATTCTTGTTGTCGTTCCCGGATATGAACTGATTTTAATGCCATTCATTTTAGTCAAAAGTTGTCCTTTCATTGCATTTGTCGTTGAGTTTGAGTTCAGATGTAATGGCAATGGATTTGTCGATGAGTTTAAGTCTCCATTGAGTTCTGCTTTCGATATCTTTCGTTGTGTTTCCGTTTGTAGTGAATTGGGTGAAGAAGTTGTGTTTTGTGTATTGTTTTCGCTTTCAGAAACTAGTGGGAAATAGAGTTATTAATGGCATCTATGGTTAGACCACAAATAGTAATACCTGAAACGTGTCGTTCGAGCGAAGAATCGCCACTCAATGACCGCTCGAATATACCACTCGTAGAACTGGTTGAGGTTCGAGTGCCCGCACCGTCAGCTTCGGAGGAGTCGATAGCGCGCAGAAAACGCGCCAAATCCTTAACGACTTGCCAACACCCGGCACTTCGGGCAGAGTCTAAGAGTTGTTTTGCATAATGTCTCGAAACAGAACTCTTTTCTAAATTTTGAAGAACTATTATATAAGAGGCGGCCGTTTCTAACTGTCCTTCAGATAAACATTTCTGTAATTTATGTAAAATATAATAAATGAATGAATTTATAACAAAAGAATGGATTACTTGAAACAAGTCCTTAGGATTGCCGACGACTGCGAACAAATGTGGCCAAAGGGCCAGTTCTGTCTTTCGGGCGCAATGGACAATGGTTTGCAAAAACACAGGAAATTCACGAATAAAATCTATAACTCGTGGCAACAATGCGTCGGGAATGGGATGAGAAGTTGTCGCCTCTTCTTCTAGCACTTCATGGAGTAACAGTTCCAACGAATGCGGAAAATATGGCAAATTTGCACAACTGTTCGCTATTTCCCAGGCGTGAAGTCCAAGGTTTCGACGCAATAGCTCACGAAGAATGTGATGGATGTATACCTGACTCGTTCGCGACACCACTGAGAATGGAAGAGCTATTGGCAGATGTCTCGATCCAAGCACTGTGTCGTTCTCTGCCCCTAATATAACGGCGTTGCGGAACAGTATTGCCAGCGGATAGATATGTGTCGCAATCGGAAGCATAATTCGCTTCGACATAAAACTATGGCTCGAAGTCTGCTGTTCCGCAACTGGAAGTAATGGCAGCCAAACACCCATTCCTAGACAAAGATAACACATTGTAATCAATAGAAACAAAGATTCAATTTCTATAATAACCATTTGAACCACAGGACAGGTATAACGACTCTGTGAGATGCGGACGATCCGATTGGACAGTCATATTAGATATCCACACATTCTCGACACCTGACGCCAAAATGGATACCTTTTTATAGATTATGTCCTTATTATCTCCTCTGCTGTTGGGCTCAGGAGACGACGACTCCCTCTCTAACAGCAGAAGACGTCCACAAATGTTCATAAGTATAGACAACTCGGGTTTGGATGACTCGATATGAAGATTGGTTAGGACTAAAAGGGAGACACATTCGGGAGGAACCAATAGATTGCTGATTACTATTCGGTTCACATGTGTTATATATAGCGAAGACGTTTGGGAATGAGTTTTGCGATTCAATTCATACAAATGAATGGATCCGTCCATCAGATAAGTCAAGAGACTGTTGTTGAACAAAGACATCAAAAGCACTTCGTTGTCCACTTTGGCCACTCTTACGAACTGATTGTCGAGTTTGTGTTTGTGAGAATAGGTTCGGATCTCATATCGAGAGTCAATTAGATTAAAACAACTGAGAATTATGTGTTCGTTCGACCACAAGAGACCTCCGCAGACCTCGAAGTCCTTCTCTTGTGTTTCATTGCCTTTGAGTCAAACAAATGAATAGAAATCAAAATATTCTAAAAGGAATAGAACACTACATACCGAATAACCGCCACTTCCGGTGCGCCAGTGAATAGTGAGCCAAACCGGTTCGACCGGCGATTACGATGTGTTGACTCATCCTATCGATGGCCGCGTATTTGATCGGCCAATTCGTAGACAAATATCTTTCAGGCATTGGTATAATAATCCACTGAAGATTGCCAACAGCTATGGGTTGCTGTTCGTAATACATCTCACCTAACGGTGCGAATCAAACAAATGCTAACTCCAGTCAAACAACTGTCTGTGTTCTTACCTGAAGAACAATTAGTAGATGGCATAATGTCTTCAACACTTCCATTACAATAGCTGTCAATAAAATCTTTGGAAAAGTCTGAAGAGTTGTACTGTTGTTGACCGACATTCACAGCTCCGATACCTATGAAGAGACGGTCTTCTGAAGTGAGTAAAACAAGTTCTTCGTTAACAGATGAGCTCGGATTGGATGCCATCACACTCTTAGCCAATGTTAGCTTTGATACGCCATTCAATGAGAATGGGTTTCCGTTTTCTACAGTTGTGTCCGGTTTTGCAGTTCTCGTTGCGATCCATAAGTGATAGCCTTTTCAATAGCCTTTCGATTAGCAATGATTACTATTGACGAAAACCAGTCATACCTTCTTTGCCGAAAGCCATCGCATCCACAATAAAAGGATTCGATTTCATGGTATCGACTGAACCGAAATCCCAGGAAAGACTGCATGCGATAAGAGCACCAAAAACAGACCACAGAGCGAACCCTCCCTTCTCCCAAGCGGAGGCTAAAACGGTTGAGTCAGGAGTCCATTGGAGACAAGTTAGAGCACCGGCAGTAAAGCTCGCGTCTAAATAATGACATAAAAATTTGAAAAACAAAACAAATAAATGAAATCCATTTGAAATACCGGGAAAAGTGTTGGCCGAAAGGATGAGTCGATGAGTGATTATAATCGAATTGTTTGTGTCGTCTAAACAACAGACAACTCCTTCTGTGTTCTTCAGACCGAATGCAATCAATTGGTATTTATGATTAATTGCACAACAAATTCCATTATCAACTTCTGGCACAAACTGTAACCTTGAGTTAAACTGTGGTAAACCTGACATCACATCCGGCGTTGAGGGCTGTGTTGACTGTGAATGCAATGGCATGAAAGCCACGCGACCGCAGCTGAAGACAAGTCCAAAGCCGCCAATCATTGACGAGTATTTAATATCCACGACATTTATGTCATCGTTAGTCGCAAATGACTTCGACGTCAACTTCCAGATGAAGGTCTCGTCAATACTCCCGTCCCAATTGACACCACATATCTCTCCTTAAGAATATATCATCAAATGAATGATTCCAACAATCAATCACTAAATGGTTACCATTTTTAGTCCCAATCACTATCTCTTCTTCAGCTGCCATTAGACTGAAAGCAAGCAATTGGTCATAAGTTTGTCAACAAAACAAAAGACAATTTAAATACCATTTAATACCAGTTGTGATTTGTGTCGAAAACGCAAGAATTAGTACTAAAGACGGAATCTTTTCAGTGACAAACAGTTGTGTACTTTCGCGCCGAAGACCTGACATACTATGAGGTGATGACAACAATAGACAGAAAAAGACAATTAAAGTCATATTCAAACACAGATTGTGTCCAATCATTACTCGATATCCTTCTGTTGGAACAGTTGGTCATTAGTGGTATTGACGACCAGTTTGTAAAACAAGAGAAAATCTTTGTCGGTCTCGACGACAACGAGTGTGGAATCGGGTCTCCAAATGAGTGCCACATTTTGGCCAAACTCTTCACACGACTTGTGGTCACGTTTGTGGACCACAATCCTCACGGATGGCCTGAAGTACCAAATGGACAGTTGTGTTGATGACAGCACTCCGAACAGAGTTCGGTCAGTATTGGCCACAACACTAATGGTGTCTTCGCTCCACTTCAGAGTCTGTGGCCATCCGTACACCAAATACATATTGACGTCTTCTTCTGCTTGTCTTCCGCTCGGATTCAGTGGCAGATGAAGACAACTCACAACTCATTGGTCGCACAAAACATGTCATTCATTATGTCTTAAATTAATTACTAATTATTAACACATTTTTTACATTCATTTCATCCGTAAATAATATAATAAATACACTGTATTTCAGATAATTGTCTTTCAGTTGAAATTGTGTTATTCGCTATGAATGCAAACCCAATGATTTGGTCCCTTTTCTACTAAGTGTATGCACTGAACAAACATGACATCAATTACTACAAAAGAACTCAAATTGTTTTCAATCACTTATACTGTTATTGAAACTAATTCACTAAATGACTGCGTGTTAAGGCTTTTCAGTTACCATTAGTGACAATACAGTTATGAAGAATTGAATGATTCAAATACAGTCGAACTCTGATAACACACTTCAATTCACTACTCAATTAGTGTTGTAATTCAGGCCCTTTTCTCACAACGCATTGCATTGGAATGTGTGGCAAAAAAGTGTTGAAACGCTGTTCGCAATCAGTTGTCGATGAAGTGAAGTGTCAGATATGCGGCAATCATATCGAGGTCGGAGTGTTTACAGCCATTTGTCTGTTTATATTGTATTATGTAATCAATTATTAGTTAAAATTTTTAGCATTTGTTTTATTTTGTGTTTAGTTATTAACATTAATAATAATCAAACGAAACCACAATTTATTCAATGTTTGTTTGACTAACATTTGCTTCGCCTTTAAATACATGTGTTTTGAGTTTGTTTTAAAAGTATTTTTAAACTTTAAAACAAATATCTATTTTTTGTTCACATTTTTTGGATATATTTTTCTCTTCACTCAATTGGTAAGTGATTTACAAAACAATTCAATTCATGTTATCTTTATATCTATGTTTGAGATCTGTTTCAATGAAAACAATATCATTTGATATGATTTTCAATGTAATAAACAATACTAAAAGTGATCTCATTATGAAATGATTGACATTTGACTGACTTTTAAATGAATACAAACCTATCGAATGGTCTATGAATTGAAAGCAAATGTCTATTCATTAGACATAACACAAAAGTCTTGTCTTTCGCTTCGGGCTATCGATAGACAGATGTTTTCATTTTGAATATATCTTTGAATTTATTTATTTGTATTCATATATAAATACATTGAAAGACTGTTTTGTCTGCTCTTATGTCTCAATGTTTGGATCAGTTTCTTATGCGGTCTAACCGTTAAGAGTCGTTAAGACATGAAAAAGTGTTTATTTCTTAAGTGTTTAGTCTTTAACATTAGGTCTGAATTGAAGCGAAACCACAAAACTATAACTAATTTTAATCCTAATTATTATCATATTTTGAGGTCAAACGAGCAATAAATCTAAGAACTAATGTCTGAACAATCGATGAGTTTTAAAGTGATTACAATTTATTATTTGTTGTCCTCTTTATTGAGATTATTTGTAATCTTTTTATCTGTTTATTGACCTCTAAATCAAATTCATTGAACGTTTCAATCGTTTCACACATTTTTCAATTTGATTACCATTTTATTTGTTCAGCAAATGGTTTGACGAAAAAAGTCATATAATATCTACTTATATGCCATAACTCTTCGGCTTTGGATCGAGTGATGAATAGCACAACATTTAATGACTTTTCCGAGGCTTGGAATAATAGGTTCGGCCCCGACTGTGAGCTCCCGAACGCCTGGGAGGAGGACGTAAGGGCTAACCTATTATCACACCAACAAAAGGTGGCACTTCTTAAGGAAGAGCTCGAAAAAGAAGAGTTTTATGTCGAATATCTGCAGAAGTTGTTAGAAGACGTCGAAAGAGTCAAATTCAAAGGTTTTGTTCATATTTGATGACATTTAGACGACATTTCATTCTCATTGACCCCTTATTTCAGGTGAAAATGGATCCATAAAAGTCTGCTCTCAATCATCACAACCTTCCAAAGTGGAGACCAATGAAAATGGGATCAATTCTAGTGATAATGATGTGACAAAAGACATACTTCCAAAGGATGACCAATACGTGACAGTCATAACAGTTAGCAGTTATGGTGAGATCCAAAGGCCTTCCAAACTCGAAGACTCGAAACAACCCCTAATCGACAATCCTTTATATCAATCGTCAAAATCATTGAAATTAAAACCATTGCACTGTTTGGACAACTCTTGTGCAGATCAGTTGCCATCAGAAGTGAATCAAAATAGTTCTTCGACTGAAGTCAATGTCCAAAATCAAGGTCTGATTGAAATTTTGTTCAAAATTATACTTAATTTTCAAAAATTGCATTCATTTTGAGCGATATTTTGTGGAAAAGTTTATGACTTATAAACGCCTGAAATGTAAACAATTTGTTAATAGTTGTGAATAAAAATATATATTTATTCACAAAAAGGCAAATAATGTGTAAATTATGATAACATCTAAAGACTACTTCCTGTTAGGGATGACATTCTTTGCCATTGAATTCAATCAATTGGAGACAACTATTAAAAAAGTTGTTTTTCTTGAATTCACTTCAATTGTATTCAATGTTTGCAAACCTTATAAACAATATATGAATTTCTCTGTTATTTTCATTACTAAAAATAATTTATATTTTCATCGATTTTATAATAAGAATTAATTAATATTAATAGTGATTGAAATTTAAAATATTTTGACATAAAATCAATTAAAACCTATTAATTACAGAGAAATAAAAAGCTTTTACTTTTGTTTGAAATGCAATGAAAATAAAATGAATTTTTCATTAGTTTTTTATTTTTTATAATTAGAAAATTAATTGATTTTTTGTTTTAAATTGATTTTTATTTTTTTTAAATTCACTTAAAAACCAGTTTTTAAATAAAATATTTATTTATTCAAACTATTGAATACCAGTTCCCAAAAAGAAGAGACCGCCGACTCCTCCGCGCAAACCAAAAGTCAATAAAAATATTATATTTGATAATAAAATTGATAATCAATTGGTGTCAACCCCTTCGGCGCCCAATACTCCAGACGTCGAGTTTAAGTCGATTCAGAATTTATTTTCAAAATCAAAGAAAGAATTTTTGGATAAAAAACATAATAAAACTATAGATAAAACAAATGATAAAAACAAAACTAAACCTAAAGAGAAGTCTTTGGCGACACCGCTGGACACCAATGCTCTCTATGATGACGATGAGGACAACATATACGATACTGTGGCACCCGATGAGCCCTCCATCTCCTCTCGTGTCAACGACAATAAGAAACATATGTCAAACGATTTGTTTGACTCAATGTCTTCGACGGACAACTTGTCGACAAAATATTATGATTTGAATAGTTTTGCGAATTATGTTAACATTGACTACTTCTTGAGAAAAGACGAGACCTCTTCTCGAGATGACAGCGACGACAACGAGACTCATGTCTCACAGTCACTGTCCAGCGATCATGAGATCGACGACAATACAAGTCATTCAGAGCTCAATAAATCAAATACAGTTGACATCAGCGGAGAAGCCATTGATTTGCATTCATTGTCGTCTTCATCGCTGGACAGAAAGGATTCGGTGATTGCGCCGACATATGACGAAGTGTTTGAATTGGATTCAGGTATTAATAAGACATTCATTGCTTTCGAATATCTTTTGCTGACATTTAATCACATTTAAGATCTGGTCGAAAATGGAGACCAATTGTCGCCCAATAAAAATGATAATGAGGTCAGTGTTAATGGAAATGACTTTTGATCTTATATTTGAATATTTGATGACATTTTTCAGTCAAACAAATTAAAAACAAACAAAATCAAAGCCTCGGAAGTGGAGAGACTGGCGATGTGTTCATGTATTATAGCCAGTATTACAGAAAGTGAGACCAATTATGTCGATTGTCTCAACACATTGATTCAGGTCTGCATACCATTGTTCGACTCTTTCATACCTTATGTCTCATATCTCATGTGTTTTAGTACATGAAAGCACTCAAATCAACGATAGGAACAACCCATCCGTTGTTGACAACTGAAGAGCTGTCGACAATGTTCTATAAAATTCCAGAACTCTATACAATTCATTGGAATTTTTTGGAGGGTTTGAAAAAGTTGTCGAAAAATAGCGAACAAAATGCCAACAATTCCTCGATCGGAGATCTATTCAAAGTACTGGCCAGTCGTTTGGGCGCTTACAGTGCTTTCCTTAAGAATTATTCCAAGGCTTTAGAGACTGTCCATAAGTGTAGTGCAACTAATAATCAATTTTCAGAGATTACTCGGGTATTGATATTTGGATAAATTGTTTGAATGATTGTTTCACTCATTTCCTAACATTTATTCAATTTTCAGTCAATAAAAATCAATTCATTGAAAGGACATTCGACTAACTTAGAAGGTATTCATTCAATGGTTTTCTATATTATTCGCTTTGGACTAAAACTTACTCTAAAACAGAATTACTTCACAAACCTGTGGCCAGAGTTCAGAAAAATGCTTTAGTATTACATGATTTGATGAAATACACGAACGAAGACATCAATGAATACAAGTCATTGAAGACTGCATTGAAAATGACTCAATGCTTCCTCAATGACCTCAACATCGCCGCCACCGAACAAATGTTTCCGGTGAGTGATGTCTTGGATGCGATTGTCTTTACAATTGATTCGTTGCTCAGATTCAGGACAAAACCCAAAGACGTTTAGTTAAGGAAAGTTTTATCGTTGAATGTTGTGATGAGAAGAGAAAGTTAAGGCATTTGTTTCTCTTCAACGACATCATCGTCTGTGCCAAATACAAGGCCTCCGCCAAGTAATCAATGCATACCCAACTGACCCTTCATTTAGTCAACTGTTTGTACTTTTAGGCAAAAGTTCACATTTGACCTCAAGTGGTATAATATGCTCAATGAGATCACAATTTTAGACACCGAAAGTCAATCCAATTGTAAGACAAAACCAATTCTTTGTATTTATTTGTCATTCATATTGTCTTTCAGTCGAAACAAACAAAGAAAAAGAAAATAACAATAATTTAATTAATATTAAGTCAAGAGTTTGTAATACTCGCGATCTTATCGCTCGTGAAGAAGAAAAAGAGGTAACTGTGCTCTCACTTAATGTAAACAAGATTTTAAAATGTTTTTCCATACAAATAGAGGGCAAAAATGAACACAAAATTGTTAGAAAAGTTAAAAAAGAAAAGATCAGAATTGGTATAAATGTCTCAATAAATGAATTGATTTTAATATTAATTGTATTCAATGACACCCTATTGAAAAGGAGGCGCAACTGGTCTTATATCTACCACAACTCAAGTTCTCAATTAGTCATAAAAGTGGAAAAATATATTCATTTTATTTGTCGTCTGATTTCGAAAGAAGTCAATGGATTGAATCGATTAAAGTCTTACAACAATCAGGTATTGATTGAGTATTTGATGAAATGGTGTAATTGTGAAGAAATTGTCTTTCAATCAAAGCTCAAACCAATCAAAACACATACGAATCGATTAATTTCAATGAACTTCAGGCATGGATTGAGACCTGTCGTAAAGTAAGCATTCATTTCATCTCTAATTGTATTTGATTTCAATGTTTTGTTTCAGAATTTGAATCCAAATTTGGGATCATTTTTGTTGCGCTCGAGTAAAGACGAAGACCTCCTGTTCGGTGATCTTTATTTAACTGTTAAACACCTAAAAGGGTTGAGTCGAGAGGCCGGTAATGAAGAAATAATCGATTTTATTGTTTGACAAAACTATTAATTTATTGACATTTTCAGACATATTCTTCGTTCTCGAACTCGACACTTATGGCCATTACCTCCAGCGCGGAGTCACTCACACCAGTCGTCAAAGTCTTGAGCCTCACTTCGATCAGGAGTTTGTGCTCGATTTGGACGGGACTCAAACCATACGTATTCTATGTTATGAGGAAATACAACAAAAGCCATTCTTCAGAGGAAAGACATCTCTTGAGTTGTGTCAGACCTGGCTTTCAGGGGACACAACACAACAAAAAGTTCCGATCTTAGATGTAATCCATTTTTACTTTACATTGAATTTTGATTGAAATTAATTGAAAATCCATTCGACTTTCAGTGCATTTTAACCCTAACCCTAAGATATGTGTCTTTGCAATCAAATACCTCCCGATTGCCGGCCTCTAAGGTTTGTGGCGTTTTCGGTATGAATGTCCAACAGGTTTGCAGGTCTGTACCAACTCTTGACTATACTCTTCATATTTGATGACATATCCTCTGAATTGCAATCAGAAAAGAGAAAACTACTGTTCCTTATCTCATATCGAGTTGTATTCGCGAAGTCGAGAGA
>JAQIXR010000323.1:0-32745 GCA_034700825.1 Quadroppia sp. Gr-Ori-00064 | reverse complement strand
AATATTTTCGACATTTAATTTGATTTAAATCTTTTTGAATTATTTTTGTTTCTCTTCTTATTGTCGATATGTTTGGACTCTTGTTCTTCGTGTTCGAGTCTAATCTCTGCGTCTTTGATGGCAACTGAGACCTGTTTCATGATATTTAAGACACTCTTCTCATCAATATTTTCCGTTTGCATTTTAATGCCTAAAAAGTCTTCAATACTTTTAAACAATTGGATGTCGTATTGAGTGACAAATGTAACCGATTTTCCCAAATATTTTGAGGCCAAAAGAGTTTGACTTTTCTTTGGTTTCAAACAATTTGTTTTATCTTTTTTTATGACATTTTTATTGCTATACAAAACAATGTCTTCAAATGATAGCATTTTCAGACATTCTTAACATTTATAAACTAAAAGCTTTTTAATTATTTGAAAGAATTTTGAATTAAAAACATTTCAATTTTTGTCTCATTTTTGTAAATGTAATAAAATTATAATTTAATTAAAGTTAGTTTCAATAAAATTAAGAATTTTAACCAATATTTCATTACATTATTGTATTGATTACTAAACACAAAAAGTCTTGACATTAAATATCAAGAATTGCTTTTCAATTAATTATATTTTGCTTTGATTTCAACGCAAACAACGAATGAATTATCGATTACTGACTCATAAAATATATTAATGTTTTTGCCTTTAATTACATTAAAAGCAAAATATATTAAAGTTTTTCTTTTGGAGAATTCATTTAATTAATATTTGAGGAAATCTTTCAAACGATTCAAACATTTATTTTATATTTTTGTTCAAAAATTACATTTCATTCAAAATTTATGACCAAATCATTTGATTTATAGGAATGGGATCAAAATTGGCAAAACTTGCCTCTGAATCGGGAGTTCCAGGACTTTCTCACGTATTTAATACTAAAGGCTTGAGGAAAGGGATCTGGGCTTTCGTTTTCATAGTGTTCATCAGTTTAACGATTCGTGATTTGATAGATATGTTGAAAGATTACACTCAATATCCCGTTTCCGTCAGCGTTCGGGTCACAGACTCTCGAGTACTCCCTTTCCCTGCGGTGACGGTTTGCAACTTGAATGCTGTCCACAGAAGTAGGTTTTGTAATAACAAGAAGATTGAAAAACCCGAAAATGTGGCCAAAATTCTTTGTGCAAATTTAGGCGATTTATTGGATTCGTGCGAAATATCAAAGGTTTGTCAAAACCTATAATGAATTCATTTTATCATTTCATTTCAGATGTTGAAAGAGTTGCTAAATAAGGGACAACTCTATTGTGGAACTTCTGGGTCTAAACCAAGAGAAACCAATTGGAAAAATGTGACAAAAGGCTTAAAGCCTCGAAATCAGGGCCGAAGAGGTAAACGTCAGACCAGTATTTCTGATGTCGTGAAGACTATTAGAGACGTCGGGACATTCGTGAGGGGAGACGGGTCTAAGGACAGTGGGTTCGGGGGTTTGATTAATGGCATTCAGGACACACTCAAGTCTTTCTCAGAAGGCGGCGGACCTATGGATGGCGTGATCACTCAAATCGCAAATGTCGTCGGTTTCAACATCTCTTCGAGTGCTGATATCGTTCCCCACCTCTTCATGAGAGCATTCACTGAAGTGACTGTAAGTTAAGATCAAAACCAAACCATTCTTCCAATCAAAGATGTCTTTAGGGCTGTCGACTGGGATCAGGAAATGCAATGCCTGTCAAACTGAAGAACACCCTTTCCAACCTGACCGCCACCTTCACAGTCAGTGTCTTCGTATTTAAGGAAAATCTTATTCCAATTATTCCATGGTTTCAGAGCGGGGGTTGTCTTCTGAAAGCACCCAAACTTATAGGACTTTTCCAAGAGATGTCTAAAAAAATGGCGAACACAATCTCCAGGTGCACATCGCCATGGGTTGACTCGTTGAAAGGGACGGTCAATAAAGGTATTATCGATTGCTATTTGAATTGAATTTTGTTTTGAGTTCAATATCAAAGCATTCCTCTTGAGGTGAGACGCCATGGTTTATATTACTGGACCTCCTGTCCTCCTGGTTGGCAGAGTTGGCTAAAAATGACCCGTCGGAGGCCAAGGCTATTGGGCACCAGAGCCAACATCTCATACAAAAATGTTATTTTGCAGGACATCAATGCTTTGCTTCTCAAGACTTTACAGATTTTTTCTATAATTCTTATGGAAATTGTTTTACATATAATTTGCATTTGTTTAACAGCACCTCAAACAGTGATACTATGGGTGCTCTTTCAGGTACCGTTCCGTTTAATTACAAGTATTTTATATGAATTGTTATAATTCAATTGAAGGCTTCACTGGACCTAAGTTTGGGTTAGAGTTGACTTTGAACTTAGAAACCGATCAATATATGCCGACTTCCCGCGAGGCCGGGGCTAAGGTCATTGTCCATGACAGTGCCACCCGTGCAGACCCAGATCAGGACGCAGTTCACGTGCCACCGAGTCTTGTGACGTATGTTGGCGTCAGATTAGTCAATATAACTCGACTTCCGGCCCCCTATCCCGACAAGTGCTCCGACGACTGGCAAGACCTAAACCTCAAGCAATGGGCAAAGCATTTGAGTTATGAAACCTATTCGACACAAATATGCCTTAAGTTATGTCTACAACAGTTCACAATCAAACACTGCAAGTGCTGGTCGTCGTCATCGCCTCCGCCCCACATAGACGTCCTTCAGTGCGACACCAGAAACAATAAGAGTATGTCTTTCGGCTGAATTGAGATCATATTTAACATGTCTTCGACGACAGCTGAGGAGGAATGCACTGAAATGATGCGCCGGATGTACTACAACAAGACCATCGACTGCCAGTGTCCGCCCCGTTGTTCTGAACGCAGTTTCGAAAAGTTTGTCTCAACTGGAAAGGAATTGCCGCAATGCTCGGCCCTCACGTCCCCGGGCAAAGAGGCATCGGCTGAGGAGAAGTGAGGAAAGTCGTATTGAATTGAATATAACATTGTTTTTATTAATAGAGAGAATTTCGCTAAAGTTGTCGTATATTTCCAGTCATTGAGTTATCAGGAAATAAATCAGTTTCCGAAATACACGGTTTGTTTGCTATAATGAAAACAACGATAAAATAAAACTCATTTTCGTTATAAACGTTGGAATATTCAGTTGACAGCTCTGTTGGGTGCGATCGGAGGTATTTTAGGCGTTTATCTCGGATTCTCTTTCATCGCAATCTTCGAACTCATGGAAGTGATCAGTCGTTATCTGATGTGTGGCTCGGATTTAAAACCAGAAAAAGACAAAAACAATAAAAAAGTCAATAAAAGCAATTCAACGAAAGGTAACTCTATTTCGACGATAACCACAACAAAGAAAGCCTTTCAATGACTAGAAATGGGTTCAAAACTAATAGAAATCAGAGTCAGAGCTGTTGTGAGGATCGGATATATTATTGAATGAGACGTTTGTAGAGTTGTTATCACAAAATATTTGAGCACTTTTTCGTTTGATGATTGACTGCCTTAACTCAGAGGCACTTTCCATATCACACATGGATTTGGACTCGCATTCACTCAACATAATTGACTCAATCAATAGCAAACAATCGGCCACTTCGTTATTTTTGGCACAGCACAGGGAGGCCGTCATCCCATCGGCGTCCGACACATTCACCGAAGCGCCCTTCAGTAGCAGCTCTTGAGTCAGTCGTACCAAACCATTGGCGGCACTTATATGCAGAGGAGTCTTGAGATCAGCATTGGTTACGTTGACCAACGATTGGCACGACTTTAAGACTTGAATTCCACATTCGTCTCGACTATGGATACAACAGATATGCAATGCCGTGTTCTTCTTACTGTCCTTCGCCTCCATATCTGCCCCTTTCGATATCAAATACTCCACTACTTTCATGTTTCCCACCTTTGAGGCATACATTAACGGCGTTCGGCCGGCGCTGTCCTCGCAGTTGATGTCCACACCGTTTGAAAGCAAAATATCAATTATTTTCATATTCTTATTGTCGGCCAAACACGAGAAGTGCAAAACATTCCTAAAGTGTATTCAAATTCATAATAAATATCAAATAAATTCAATTATTTTTACCGTTTCTTATGGTCTAACACTTGAAGACTTTGAGGACCAAAGTGTGAGACCAAGTGTTCAAAGCACTCAACACTTGAAGAGAACCTAAAATAGAAACAAACATTTGTTAAACCGATTGCAAACTGAAGACCCAATCCATACGCGGCTAAATGTAAAGGACTTATGCGATGGTTGGGAAGGGTTTTCGTTGACTCGAATTCGAGTAAAACTTCTAAAGCACTGGCATTTGACTTTAAGGCCGTCCAATGTATTGGTGTCAGTCCTTGTCTATCAGTCATAGAAACCATTGAATGGTTGATATCAGAGTGCAATAAATGCCATAGAATTTCAGTCCGTCCGAGAGATGAGGCCAAATGTATGGCTGTCTTGCCATTAAAACAGCGACTTTGAGGTTGTGCTCCGTATGACAGCAATGTCTTGACTGATGTCTCGACGCCTGAATATATGGCATAGAAAAGCGGTGAACATCTGTTGGCATCGATTGCATTGACATTAGATCGTCGTTTCACTAATAATTCCACACAATTTTCTCCCGAATCGTTGAGTGCGGCCAACATTAATGGTGTTCTTCCCCTCTCATCAGTGATGTCAATGTCGTTGAAGTAATTGAGTTGAACTTTGAGAGTGTTGTGAAGTGCGAACTGAGCCGACACTAAGACTGACTTCTTTATAATATCAGAACTAAACCTCAAATTCGAGCCATTCATCAGATAATCCAAAAGTATTTGAACACAAGGGATGTCTTCTTTGAGAATAGCGTACTGTAAAGCGGGTCCGATGTCTTGAAACCCATTCCTTAATAACAACTCGAGAGTGTCGGGGCGTCCATAGAATGAGGCGCAATGTGTGGGACAGACATTCATTTTTACGGCTTTCCAGTCGTAAGCCTCTATCAAAGATTCGACAGAACTGGTCCTACCATTGGCTGCGGCGTAATGTAAGGCATAAAATCCATTGTTGTCACAGATATCAGGCTTTGCGCCAAACTTTAACAACATGTCCGCAGAACACCTGTCTTCTGCATCCTTGGACATTGCAAAGTGTAGAGCAGTTAAACCATTTAAGTCTTTCAGATTGACATCGAATTTATCACTGAAATTGTTCAGCAAAAAGTCAAGACATTCAGAGGAATGACAGGTTGAAGCACTTGAGGCGTAATGAAGTAGTGATCTATTGAAGGCATCGACAAGTTTTAGTGGTAAAGGCATCAACATTTCCAGACATTCTTTGCTTCCGGAATAGCAGGCATAGAAGTGAGGCGTTCGACCGGAAGTATCACATATTTGGCTATTGGCCGACGCGTCCAACAGGCGCCGACAGGCACTGGAATATCCGCCAAACGCTGCGTAATGCAAAGAACTCATACCGTTTGTGTCAATCAAATTCACGTCTGAATTGCCGAGAGTTATGAGTGCGTCAATGACTGGAGTATTGCCCGAACCCGAGGCATAATGAAGAGGTGTCGCCAAACACTTGTCTCCAATCGACATAACAGCGCCACTTCGGACCAGATCTGGGATTCTATTGGTTCGGCCATATTTGGCCGCGAAGTGAAGAGCAGTTCTTCCAAATTTGTCGCGAAAGTTGACATCAATTATGTCCTTATGAGTTAACAACAGATCCAAAACACCGGCGCTTAGAGATGAAGACGCGGCCAAATGGAGTGGTGTTACGCCGTTGTGGTTAACACAACCCAAATAAGCACCTCTTAGTATAAGCTCTTCAATGATGTCTTCCTGACCATTGACTGTCGCCCAATGGACAGCACTGTTACCGAAGACATCGATTGCATGGATTTTGGCGCCAAAATCAAGCAATAAATGCAAGGCATTCATCGCACCCTTGGCTGAGGCGATATGTAATGGTGTCATCAGATCCTTGTCGTGAACATTCACGTCTGCCATCCCTTCGTTGACCAGAAACCTGATGGCATCGGTGCTGTCGACAGAGGCAGCGAAATGAATAGGTCTTCGGTCTGTTTTGTCGAAGGCATTGGAGTTGGCGTTGTTTTGGAGGAGGAATGATATCATATCGAGATGTGAATTGAAGACCGCGTGATGTAGTGGTGTTGCGCCAGACCTGTCGGTCGAGTCTATTGTCGACATCTTTGGAAGCAATACTTTAGCGCATTCGAGGGCATTGTTGGCCGCACAGACATGCCTGGAATGGAGGGAAAGACCGTTAATGGTTAGGCAGTCAATGGTTGGTCGCATACATAGGAGTAATCCATTGCTTGTCTCGAGTGTTGGCTTCGGCGCCGGAATCTAATAGAAGACTTACGACCAGATCGTGATTATTACGACAGGCTCTGTGAAGAGGACTCAACCACTCATTGTCTCTTGCGTTCACTCGACCACCCGATGCTATCAGGATCTCAACGATGTCTTTATATCCCAAAGACGAACACAAATGCAAAGGAGATCTTCGCTCGACATCACAACTGTTCACTTCTTCGTTGCTAATCAGATGATTCACCATTGGTTTGTCGTTTCTGAGAATCGCTTTAATGAACTTTGACTTCAAGACAGACAGAAAGCAAATCAATGAATGAATGGCAGATAATATGACATCCAATACCTGTTCCCTCAAAATCAGTACATTTTGTCTTCTATTGAATCCCATTTCAGACCAATTATTGCATAAAATCTCAATTCATATCAATTTTAAACAAAAAACTTTATCAAAAATTTCATAATTAAAGCACATTTTCTTCACTCAATGTTATTTAAAAACATATTTCACAAACAAATCAAATAAACGATAAATAATTAAAATAAATTAATTGTTAATAAATGTATTAAAACTGAGACATCATTTCCTTTGGCTTAAGATTTCATTCAACACTTCAACACTCGTTCACATCGTTTGCAAAACGCGTTTCAAAATAGCAGTCATTGATTGCAATCAATAGATGTCATCATTGCATGAATTCCATGCAATCTTTAGTCTACCACTCATTCCCAATGACCCGGCTTTTCATCTTCAGTATTGAGTACTGAAGACATTGTACAATATGTGACCATTCGGTGAAGAATAGCATTAGAAAGACATTGAGTTTGTTGTCAACCATTTTAGTCCTCATTAAGAGATTTAGTGTAATTGCTGTCCACTAGCGAGCCGTACGTCAGGTGCAAAGGGGCTAATATTTATTATTAAATAAGGGGTAAAGAATTTAAATTTCAAATGGTATCCAAATTAGGATAAAAATATATAAAGAAATATAATTAATATTTATTTTTAATAATTCACCTGAAAAAGGGGTAAACCAAAAGATTTAGTAAAATTATTTCTCTTCAAAACTGTATAAAAGACTTTAAACTCCAAAAAAGTTTTTAATTTAGAAAATATTTATATAATTTTGTCCCCCTTTACCTGAAAACATATTTTTCTAAAAATTGTTACTTTTTTTGAATAAAATTTACAAAAATTAAATGAATCTTAAATTACATTAATATTAATTGTGTTTGAGATTACATAACATTAAAGACAAACATCTATTGAATAACGAATTCATATTTAAAATAAATAAATAAAAATTAAACTCAAATTCAATGCGAAAAATGAGATAAGAATTGCTCAAAAATTATGGCATAGATTCGTATGACTGGAAAGGGTTTGAATTCGTGCCAAACATTAGCACCAATTAATCGTAAGATTCATATAAAAAGTCTAAAATCAAAACCCATTTTTGATTTAATTCTGTAAACGATTTAAATTAAATTGAGATAAAAGTTTGAAATCAGGTCTGAATAATGAGAAGAAACTGTTCTCTCACTAATTGAAAGATTTTGATCAATATTTTTGTATAAGTGTTTGCCTGAAACCACACTTGTATTTCAAGTTCAGGTCATGACAGACAAGTCTTTTATATGAGTCTTGAATAAAACCTTTTTTTTGATTACATATTGTTATCCATTTATCGATAAAATGATACAAAATATGATTTTTTGAATGACATAAACATTATAAGCAATGGTCAGACACTCAATGAATCACTCGTTTCACAAACTATTGTCAAAACTTGAATGAAACGAAAAAATTGAATGTTTTATAACAATAATTAAAATCAAATCATTTAAAAATAAATAACTAAAACATTGAAATTGAAAAACAGGGGAAATATAATCAAAAAATTGATAAAAAAAATACAAATTACAAAAATAAAAAGTTTTAGATTTAATTCATGTTTAAACAAATTATAGTGCATTTGACCCAACCCTCGACTGTTCCTCAAAAACAGCATAAAATGTGTTATTAATTTGTGCCAAAAAACCCGATTTTATAATTCAAAAAATTATATTAATATTTAAATTACTTTTGAATTATAACTAAATTTGAAATCTGAAAAAAGGGTTGATTTTGTTTTTGGATAGTTTTTAGTGTTTTATAATATATTAATAGTTTGGTTCACAATAAGCAGGTATGAAATGATCAAAGTCTGGACATAAATATAAACACATTATATTTACAACACTTTATTATAATTTCAAAATTCATTGAAAAATAAATATTTTATTTATTAAACATTCAAATCATCTTTCAATCGATTTATAATGTTTTGAATCGACAAAAAAATCTCGAAAAAAGATTATAAAATATTGTTTAAAAAAGAAATTGAATTTTTATACAAATATAAAATTCTTAAATTTAAGACTTAATATAAAATCAATTTAAAATTATTCTAAAAAAGAGTTAAAATCCTGTTTTCTCTTCCCTTACCCCTTAACCCCTGGCTATTATTAGGAACTTTGATTTCTCAAAATTAATTATTTAATGAGCGGTGAAATGGATTCTCTCGACTACTCGTTGTAACACTAATCCAATTAGAAATGAAAACCATTAAAAATAGATAATCAGTTGAATGTCATATCATATCATATCTTCAATTCAATAATTCTCACGATTTTTAGATACAAACTAATGAAAACATTTTTTTCATTCAGTCATAAATTAATTAATTTGGAACTCATATAAGAATTGATTAACAAAATAATTGTTTTAAATATATTTACTGTTTTTCATTTAAAATAATCACTTCATTAGATTAAGATAAATATGACCCGGAATACAGAAATCAAATATCATATAATAGGTTATTCCGAAGTATTTCTAAACATCCTTATTATAAACCATTGTTTGTGCCTTAAGTCTATTCAAACAACCGGGTCATAAAAGTACTCTTTAGGTCTAACACCAACTTTCAATCCATCGATGAATTGGTTATAACATTATTATTCAATGACTTAAGTAATAGAAAATTCAAAATATTTAATAAATGATAGCAAAAAATGAACTAAAAATAAGAAAATATTTCAATATTGATTTAAGTCATGAAATGTTAAGTCGTTTCAAAAATAAAACTAAAGGAAAATGTGAACCGAATTTATATATGAGTCGTTCATGACTATAATCATGATTGTAATCGAGGACATCTGTCAATATCGTGTTTATGTTTGCATTTATTCACAATTAATTATCAAACTTTAAGTTTCGACTAATCATTCAGAGAAAAAATCTCAAACTTCTCATTAAAAACACGAATTCAATTAATTTTTTTCTGATTTAATATTTATTAAACTTTATTTGATCTTTGAATTGACATTGAATTGCATTTTGAAATTTAAATCAATTTATGAATACATTTCAATGTGAAGACTTGTGACGAAAATGATCTTATTTTCAAATGATTTATCTAATGGTCGATAATCTAACCTTCATTTCAGGGGTTCATTCAAATTGATTCAAATACTATTAGACAACAGTATCTCCACAGGCATAGCGAGGGCTCACACATACCGGGCCAAAAATAGTTGTAAATCGAAATATAATATTGTTTGACCGAATTGACTGAAACCCTGATGCAAAACAGACAATCAATCCAACGAAACGTCAATAAAATTTAGAGCAGAAACAGTTTGAGTATATTTTGATTGTTAACTCATTTTTATATACCGTATATTCAATCTATTGCCTGCTATGTGAAGCACTGGTATTACAGCTATGTTTTAATGTTATTCTGTGGGAGTTTATTAAAAAACTTGTCTATGTTTTAAATAAGTTTGAGAAACAAATAATAAACGACTCCTCCGTAGAGACAAATGACTTGAGAGAAGATCCAAATTTCAATATAACATCAATTCAAACAATCGTTTGGTTTCACATATAATACAAAATTAGATTACGATTGAATGCAAGCAATAATGAATCGCTTTTTTGTATAACTTTTAAGTTGTTTTACTTTTTTATTCGTAGTATTGCTTCAAAACCTCTTTTATAACTCCTTAAAGAGAATAATAATTTGAATAATGTTTTTGAGAGAAAAATGTTGATATAAGTGAAAGAAGTGGGCGAACAGTAATTGCCAAAAATTAATGTCGATTTCATATGAAAGACGAGTCTTATTGAGTGCTAATTCAAAGCCGAACTCATTCTCAAAGCGATGGAGTGTTTGTTACATAATTCGGTGTTGGGTTGGGTTGGATGAACTCGTATAACGAGTGCCACTTTTGTTGGTTCCACAGATGAGAACTGACTGACTGGTAGTTCAGGCCTCGATTCAGTGGAAGTCCTTTTTTAATGTGGAGTCAAATCAGCATTGATTGGGCACTCATGCAAACGGAATGTGCTCTCAGCTCAGTCTTATTCAGTCTATGGTTTGAAAGTGCATTAAATGAAAGGCTTTAATAAAATAGTTGTTCACGCGATCACATCATCGCCACATCCATCCTAATGGCCAATTCAAGCACCGGCAGCCCATCGCCAGACCAATAATAACTGTGTAAACACTCATCAGTTTATAATAATTTGCATCTGTTTTGCGAAACTATTTTTATTTGACTTGAAATTTGAAACTTTTAAAAACGATTCGTTCAAACGATGAAGTCTTTGATAAACGATTTTCATTCAACAGAACTCACTGTAAGTGAAGACAAGTTTCATAAAAATAATATTTTTATTTGTGATCTTCAATATTGAATAAATGTTTGATTCTTATGTCATATCATATTAATAGTGTCTATGGAATAGGTTTGCATTAGTTGTCCAAATATGAGGTCATTTAAGTTATTTCAAACAAACTTTTCATAATAATTAAGGTCTGAGAAAAGGCAAACATATTTGCCATTGAGAAACAGTTAGCTCTTATTATACGATATTTCAATGTTTTCAAATCAAAACACAAATAAATAAAATGTTTGTGTGAATTGTGAACTCAATTATGATTTGCGAAAATACGAAAATCATTTTATATTATATGAAATGTTTTCAAACAATAACTCTTAGATTGTGTCATTCAAAGGCTATTGTGATTCTCAGCACATATTGCCTAACATTTCTTTATTCTATGATTCTTATGAAATATTACTTCTATTATGACTTTAACTTAAGTAAACATTTTTAACAATGTTTTATAAGTATTAATTCAAAGGCATTACAATTGAAAATTTGAAATCAAATTTGTTTTCTTTGAATTTCATATTAAACTTCAATTTAGACACAAATCTTAATAGCATTCAATCCGTCAAACACTAATGAAATGCAATTTCTATTTACATTAATTTTTAAAATTTAAAACATTTTAATCTCTTTTAATTAATTGAAATTTAATGCATTGAAAACATTTAAGATTTTACTATTGATTTAAGTGTTTCGTCATTTCAATAAAATTATTAAATTTGTTAATTTAAGTCAAACTTTTATTGAGGACTAACTATATTCTGGGTCTAAATCCAGACCAATGCCTATGTGTTTAATATTAATTTGAAACAACTTTTGTTAAAAATTAAGATATGTTTTAGTTATAATTTGATGGCATTTATTGTGAAGATTGCAATCAATGCAAACATATATCATATTAATAGACGATCGGAAATAATCTCTGCAGAGATCAGTCGCACCGCACCGACAGCCGCACAGTAGCCTAAAATAGTGAAGCACTTTAGTGTAGTTCCGTTGAAAGTGGCCCGAAATGCATGGATGAGTCCTCTATTGAATGGTTTGATTCATATTCAAACATTCAAACATTCATTGCCCTTGAGTTGAGTCGAGTAATAAACTTAACTAAACAGGACTTTCTACTCAACACTCGTCTATTGCTTCCACAAAAATATTATATTGTTTTTCATACCTTTTCATACCTTTCCAGAGCTTCAAATACTTTTATTTGAAGATAGAGAGCATGTGTTCAAAAACTTGAGGCAAAAGTTGTTTTCAAATATCTCTGGTTTTGAGTTCTATGTCTGGTTTTGCCAAACATACCTTTCCATAAGAGCCAAAGATCCAAAGTGTGTCTACTTTACAATTAATTCACAAATACTTGTGCTCTGAGAGGAGAGTGTAGTTCAATATGAGTTACATAACATAACAGTCCATTTGCACAGTCTATATGTATGTGCTTTTGAAGCGATTTGTGTGCATTTGTGTAGAGGAATGTCTGGTATTTGTGTAATAGTGATGCCATCAAATGCTAAATACTATACTATCAGCCCTTCCAGTGCCTCAATAATAGTTGGGTCCCATTGGCTATTGTTATCTATTGTGAGCTTTCAATCTGTCGACTTTCCTCATCTGTTCACAAGAAATCATTCATACCTTTACACGACTTGAGACCAAATGCATTGAAATTGATATTAACTGAAAATATTGTCAATTATATGATAGAGAATATTATGACAATTGTCTGCAAAGCCATTGATTTTAATGTGAAATTCGTTGCAAACTTTCAGACATGAGTTGAGAGTTTGTGAGAAAATATATTCAAATAATTGTTGATTAATGTCAACGAATCGCGAATGAATGTCAACCAAATGATGGTTAGTATGGGTAACGCCTGCTGTCCATGTCTTCACCGGTAAGTCATTTACATCGTATTCGACACCAAAATATTGACTCTTTTGACGGTCGAAATGAAAGTCACTTTTTATGTAAAACTTATATAATATAATATAATATAACGTGAGTTTCATTGAAGGCATTTCTTATAACTTTTTTCTAATTGAAAACCAATTGCAAACATAAGTGAAAGAGTGATTCAAAAGGTTTCATATATTTTGTGATAACTTATCGTTTGAGAAATATTTTATTTAAATCCATATTATCTCAAGTCTTGAATCAAAGTCTTGATATGAGAATAACTTTTGGTTTGTATTAAATATTTTAATACTTTTTTTTGCCGTTTTTTGAGTTCAAAATAAATGAAGACTTTATTATCTTTTGATTTGATTTACTATTAATGCAAATATAGATTATTATTATTATTATATTCTTTGTCTTAAATTAATATTTAGTAAAATAAATGAAATATTCGTTAAAATGATTTCAATTATTGAAAACTCGAATTAAATATATAAATAATTTAACAAAAATGTGAAATAGTTTTTCAGGTTTTCATCTTTTCTTATAATCCATCAAAAAATATAAAATATAATAATTTATATTTTAGAGTCATTTAAATCATTATTTTTTTTGTAAAATTTTTTACAATTTTCTAAAAATGACTCAAAAGAGGAAACAAAAAATATTTGATCAAAAAGTATATAATATTTGTTTAAATGAAGAATTGTGTAAATCATTGTTTTGTTACAACTCTTGAAATAAAAAAAATAAAAAACTTTTCAATTTTTTTACTCTAAATATATATTTATTTTTTAAAAAGTTCACACAATTTATGAATTTATAAAACAACAACAAAATCAAATCAAAGCCATTGATTCGAGTGTTTATTATCTCAAAAATAATTAAGTTTTCTTAATATAATTTGTTTTTATACCACATTGTCAATATGAAAGGACCCACCTTCAAATTGTTCCGAATATACAGTACTGTGGGAACCAAATACAGTATATTTAGTCTCTGATAAGGATTTATATTTTGGTTTTGTTTAAAAGTCTTTCGATTTTGAAACAAATATTCATTTATTTTTCAAAGTCTTTCTAACAGTTTTTCTAAACCATTGAAAGCTTTAATTTGAGGAAAATATCTAAAAATAATTTATACAATAAGTTAAGTGTTTTTTAGTTGAAATTTCCTTAAAAAGTTTGCCTTTAATTTTGCATTCGTTTACTCAATCATATAATTGATGGCAAAACTACTGACGCTTTCTAAATATCCTTCAAAAATAATTATTTAGAGAAATGTGAATTATTTATACAGACTTTGATCTATAAAAAACCAAATAATGTTTAATAATAACCAAAAGCTGTATAAATCATATGAAAAGTTGATCACATATTCACTAAATCGTAAAACTTTCGAAATATGTGATCGAAAAAAACGATATAAAGATATTTGAGTTATTTTAATGATAACAGAATTTCATTCATTTCGTTAAATCAATCAATTTTTTCCTTTAAAATTAATCGACAAATGATTGAAAGCAAAGCTATAAAGAGTTTTGTGAAATGCTTTCCAATAAAGTATAGGCTTTTCGGCAGAGAATGAATTTTGTTTATTATTGTGAATGTCCTTTAGTTTTGCTTTTAATGATAACTATAGCCTTTGGCGTGTTTTGAAATACATTTCCCGACAGCACAGCATATTATGCTTAATATTTGGCATTACATAAGTTTTTTATTAAGACTACATTCCTATCGTTTGTGAAGTTCATCGACATTACAGTATTTTAGCTTAAATTCTGCTTCATTTGAGTAACAAAAAAAGTAAAAACAGGATTCAAGTCTTGATGCAAACATAGCCATAATAACAGATCCAAGAGATCATCGGTCATAGGATACCAACAATCGCACTGGTATTCAATGCGCTCATAGAGTTTGCTGAGGGCTGACCAAAATTTATAATACATAGGCTTTGAGTTTAGTAATGACTTTGAGGAGCAAAACCTTGCGAAGGTTGAGGACGTGTCCTTGCCCTTACTGTGCCCTCTCTGTGCCCTCCCTGTGCTCTGTCTCTCAAAACGTGTGTAACTTATAATTTAGAGGAATATCTTTTAGGATATTTATCACTAAATTTGAGTATAGTTTGCAATATTTGTGTTCTGTCTGTCCAATGAAGGAGACGGCAATTGTTATGTGAAGCACAGGCAGATGTGGCGCTCAATTAACATAATCTTATTGTTGGTCCCGAAGGACACTAAAGCAGTCAATACTGTTCCACAAGAAAATCTCTTCGGTTTATAACAATTGAATTGTATTTCAAATCGATTTTATAATAATGTATTTTTCGCATACAATCAGTCGTTATCACGCATTCAGTCATTCATTTATTTCATTATTTAATCAAAATATTTAATTGTTCGCAATATTCACCCACTCTTTCATTTCAATATTGTTTTCATTGCCAATAGTTATGATTATAAACACTTTCCCCTTCCATATAAACGAATCCTTTCCCACCCTTAATGCTTATGGCGAATAAAAATTAAAAAATATTTTTTCCCAAAACTTTTAATTCCTAACAAAACATTCAAAAAGTGTTTTGTCTTTAGATATAATTTCCTTCTTTTGCACAAACTTGGGATCGACTTAATTATGTCATTGAATTGAGTTATAGTTAATGTAATATATATTTTCATTTGTAATATTGTATACTATATTGAAGACAATAAACTCCTTAAATGTCATATCATTTGTTGAAAATTTGAGTTAAAATGATATAACAATAATATAAAGTATTTTCAATAGATATCAATAAAAATAATTAGTGAATTGTGTCGTCTCATAGCATAGCATACCTTCATTGGACTTCATTTATTGGACTCTTTGTTGCCATAGAATTGAGTGATATTTTATTTAAATAATACTTTGTTAAACAGTTATATAAATGAGATTCTATGGGACTGACTGTGTGTGAGATAAGGCAATCGTTTGACTTCAATGTTGTCTTATATGTGAGTAAATAGTCTCCAAATAACAATCAATACCAATATGTAAGTCATTTCTCATGAATTATTTGTTACTTTTTTGTTAATTCAAAACTTAAATAATATATGACTTTCCTTATGAAGTCTTAGTAACGAAAAATAGAGAAAAATCCCAAAATCCTAACCACAAGAAGTCCTTCAAAACTTTTTTTAGAAACTGTTGAACACTTTTATTCATATATTATTTACGCAATTATTTTGATCGCATTTTTCCTTTTATGTCAACATTAAGAACAAACAAATGCTTTGCTTTTGATCCCATAATAACTGTTTATCATAAAAATGTTAATTATTTTGCTTTGAAATTCTTATTCATCTCTTTTGTGATAATAAATTATAAGGAATTAAAACAATAATTTATAAGAAAATGAGAGCAAAATAAAGTCAAATAACTTTTGTATTGACTCAATGCTATTGAGACAAACCTTTTCATTCATTTGAAAAATAATCACAAAATGAATTGCATTAAACTTTATTGGTTTATGAGTTCTTCCTTCAGTTTGAACTTATTCTCTAAATTAATTAAAGTTTTTTTGATCGATATTAAGGTAGTGTTAAATGATTTTTTTCATACATTTGACTCAAATGATTTGAGAACATATTTTCAATTAACTATTGTTTTTAAAATATTTTTATAAGTTATTAAAAATATTTATAACTATAGATATTATTATTATTTTAACGATATTATTGTAATGACTGATATTAGGCATATTTCATGTTTGATATGATATACTGATAGAAGTAACCAAGGCCATGGCCCAGGTAGATAGACATCACACCACTCTTAAATTCATACCAACTTTTATAAGGAAAACTTCATGAAATTCTTCATTCATTCCATTCTCATTCAATATATAATATGTTCCGAAACAATTGATTTTGGTTCAAAGCTAATGAGCTTGGACAATTACTTTAACCCAGGATTGTATTAAATGGTGAATGAAATGTTGTGTCAAAAAATAGATGAATATTTTGATTGCATTCCTTTGGCTATAAATGTGTAAATATTTTTGTATAAAATTGAGCTCAATTTTGAACTAATGATTGATGTCTTGAATACGAGTTAATCGTTGTTTGCTTTAAAGGTTGTAATATTTAAACATTGATTCAAACTTTATTTGCATTAATGAATTATTCAAACATTTGCTAAAACTATAAAATAAACTCAAAATTACTGCTACTCTAATGTACTGAAGAATGTGAGCCATGAATTAAATGCCTCCGAATCTCTTTCACTGATAAGAGTCCACTTCTGTTGAAGAAAATGACATTTAAATTAAGAATTATATATAAGGAAATTATCTCTTTTTTGTGACTAATGATACCTGTGTTAAGTCTTTTCACTTTTTCACAAACATTTTTCGATAAAAAATTTATTTGTTTAACAATTATTACAAAATTTAGATAAAAATAATTTTCAATATTTTTGTAATTTATATTTAAGTTATGTTTAAGTTATATTGAATTCAATTAAAAATCTGATATTCAATTAAATCTTCAATTCATTGAATTTTTTTCTATTCATTTGTTGAAAAGGTTTTGAATTTTTCATTGAAAGAATAAATTGAATAAATTGTATAATGCATTGAAAAACCTATTATTGAAGAAAAGAGTCTTTAAAATGAAAACCAAATGAATAACTCTTTCATTGATTTTATCTGAATTTTGTCTCATATTTACAGTTCAGAAAATATGAAGAGAAGTGCTGTGTCTTCGGCTTCATCTGGAAGTGAAAGACTGAGTGGAAGTGGCGTTGCTTCCAGTGTTGGGTATGATTTAGATGAAAGAAAGGTCAAATCAAACAGCAGAATGAGTTGTGCCAGTGATGATAGCTGTGCTATCAATGAGCTCTTGGAGGGAAGAATGGATTTGAATGTAACCCTTCCTAATGGTGCCGACCCTGTGATGATAAACGTGGAAAGGCGTACTCCAATGCTCGACCTTTTGGTCAATATTTCAACTCAAAATCGCTTCACAGCCGCCGACTATACCATTGATGCGGCCGGTCATGAGTTTAAGGCCAGTACAGCCATCGGTTCCCTCGATGTCAACCAAATCTCTATAATTCCTAAGACATCGAAAAGTGGATCTTTGAAAAGTCTCAACCATTCAGTGCCGGCACAAAAGCCTTTCAAAACAACTTTCAGACTTCAGGTCAATCTTCCGCGCAATCAACTAATGGTGATGAGAGTGACACCAAATGCTACCATCGCTGCCATAAAGCAGATAATATGTAGTGAGAAAGCACTCGACGCCGAGAAATACCAATTGGTTAGGTTCTCGGGAAACACTGAAGGCCCACAACCATTGGATCCGCTGAAGACTCTGGCCTTCTATACACTCAATGAAGTAACTCTCGTATCAAATAAGACCTTATCTCAGATAGAGCTCCAATACGGGACTCCAAGTGCTTCTCAGGTGGATATGTCTTCCAAACGAACCTCAACTCCAAATGTTTGGGACAATAAGAAAGCAATTAATTCATTGATAATAAGTCAATCAACACCTGATGTCTCGACCATTGATGACCAAACATCTCTAAGACATTCGACTTCTATCAAACAGATTAAGAAAAGGCCGGCCCCTCCACCTCCTATGCCGTCTTCGGCAACTCTACCCAATCGGTCGATGCAAACAAATGCATACAAAGACCACAATATTGTGACGAATGCGCGAAAAGTGCATTCAATCGAAGAAATGAACGAAGAGTTGACACAAACTATTATCGAAACAAAGCCTATGACTAAAAGTGGTGTCAATCATATCAGACAGAACTCTGGTTCCGACTCAAGTGGTTATCACGAATCGGTTCTAAGCAGCAGTGACTCACCCGAGTCGTCCTCTGCCACAAATCTGCCCAAATCGACAGAAGAGAATTCGAAGAATAATATGAATAATAAACAGACAATCAATACATCGAATAACAGGTCAGGAACTAAGAAACGTCGCGCTCCACCACCTCCTTCGGGTGCTTTACATGTGAATGGCATAAATGATAACATTATTACTGATGAAAGTAAAGCAAGTCATGAATGCATGAGTGATGTCAGTCTTCCACTCTCAATGTCTTCCTCAATGAGTGGAACCGATTCGTCCACGTCTTCAATCAATAACAGAAGTCTTTCCCCAATAGTTATCACACAAACCAACGGCTCGTCAACACCTCTGCAAAGGTCTTTGGAAACCACTGAAGTAGAGGACAAATCAGACGAGTCTGAGGACAGAGTGATTGTGATAGAGTCGAACTGTGCTTCTGATTCGGAGCACTCAATGCATTCTGACAATAGGGGCGATGAAGTGGACCGACAGACCGTTCCTGTCGACAGACCTCTGGATAACCAACAAAAGGATATGGAATTGAAAGCAAAAGACGATTCAATCGATGAAAACAATGAAACTTTGATTCAAAAAGATTGCAATCTTTCGGACGATTCGCAGACATCACAACTGAAAGTAGAAGTCAATTGCATAGCACCTGCACCTGAACTTAGTCACAACAATAGCCAATGTGCCCCTGAGTGCTCAGCACAGGTGGTGGAAATGGGTATAAGCAATATCAATGATAAAAATTCAGGTTTGAATGACATGCCTTTAATTCCACCTCCGCTTGAATTTATGGATGAGTTTATCACAAGCGATAGAGCCCTGGCAGTCCCGGTGCCCACGACTAATAACAATTGCTTGCATGACATAAATGAATGGTTTTTTTGTGTCGGTTATGATTTTGCGACCTTTAGGTCACAATTAGATGATATTCGTAGGGCTTATATGCATGACATGACAGGTGGCCAAAACCGAACGCTTCTAACTGTTCCCTCAGGTTTGGCAGTTCTAACCAACCTATTGCTAACTTAACTCATTTTTAACATCCAATGCTTTTTACATTAATTACAAGTTTTATTCATTTTATTCGTCCTTAAAATCCTATAATTGATTGTAATTTTTGTTTTCAATAGAACTCAATCACATTAGTTGTGACGAAAAGTCAGACAAACAAATAAGTAATAGCAATGACAGCACCGTTTCCACCGTTTCCTCGACGACAAGTAATTATTTCACATCATTACCAACCAGTGCCCGATTCAGTACACAGTTACTCAGTGCTCAAATAGCAACTGATAAGCAGTTATTTCAAGAATTCTTTCAATACTTTTCATTTATATTCTGTTCATTGATTTAAGTCTATTTTCAAAGCATTTATAGCTCTCATTGAGTTCTGGCACTTGAGTAATGATACCGTTCCTCAAACTATGATAATTATATAAATTTTTAACTTTTTATTAATACAGTTAACAGTGAATTGGATTTGTCTGAGCTGTCAATGCCATTACCACCGCCGTCACCCTTCCAGAACCCAACCTATGAGCCCAGCAGTTCTTCGTCTGACTCGACAATCGGTGCCAAACATTGCGAAGATTTGAGTAATAATACGACAGATAATAATACAGTGTTTGAGACCAAACCTAATCATTGCATGAGTTGTGAAGTTGAGAGTGAAAGCAATACTACGACTACCACTACAACTACCTGTCCTCTCAATACCGGTATTAGTGAAGAGGAAATATTTGATAAAGAGATTGAAGTCACCCTCCAGTCCCTCAACGAAGAGTTGGATCGACTCGAGTCTAGCGATCAAAAAGACTTACAGAAATCAAAAGTTGTATTAAATGCTGTCAAGAGTACAGCCCCTAATGGAACAGTTGAGTCAAAAGTGATTGACATCACTTCAACCATTGAGAACATCGAAAGTAAACTCGAAACGAGACAATCGCCAGTTCCGATGGCTAGACCTGTGCCGGTCAACAGTAACTCATATATTGATCATAAGGTGGAAACCAAACCACAGACCAAACCACAGACTCCTATTTCGATGAACGGAAAGACAACAATAATTATGAATAAGAGTCAAAGCCCTCATTCTTTGAGCCCCCAATCCTTACCGTCCTCTCCATCTTCGTCACCAATTCCTCCCACCGAAGAGAAGCTATCGATAACAGAAGAGGTGCGACAATTATGCCGACCACGAGTTAGACTCACGAACTTCTCTATCGGTTCCTTCAAAAAGGATTTGGATATATTTGAAGAAACGCCACGAATAGTGAAAACGGCCCAACCCTTGACTGCACCTATGGTTAAATCTGGCACAAAGTCTTCCGAAACGTTCCCTTCTGTGAAAAAGGATGAAAAGACAAGGCCTTCAATCAACAAATCAAAGATCAATATAACGTCTACTTCGACAACAATCACGACTACAACTAATCCAAAGTCTTCGACACCTGTTATACAAACTTTGATAACAAGTGCTCCGAAGATCAACCGAATCCAGTCCTGGAGCGGACAAAAAGCCGTTTGTCTCGAAGAGAAAAACATTAAACCGCCGACAAAGTGGAACCAAAGGTATGTCTCGCAGATAGCCATAAATAAAGGCATTTCCACTCAAAGCAAAGAAACTGAAGAAGACTTGAAATCTCCTAATTTGGTCGTCAAGACATTGATTTCAAAAACTGAAGACAGTATCAGAAATAGGTCGCCCTCTCCTAAACTAACTGCTCAACGGATAGACCCAATCAAAGAACACACGACTATTTCAATAAAACCCGGATTAAATTCAATTATTAGATCGAATTGCAATCAAATCAATTCGGATCAGTTGAACCATAACAGCAATTCGGATCAGTTTAACGATAACAGGAATTCGACATTTGTTTCACAAAATAAAACAAATGAATTGAATGGAAATTCAGTTAAATTTCAAACCAATTCTTCTCTTAAGTCGAAAAATATCTTAAATAAAGAACAACTTCAAACGTCGACAACACCATCAGTTCCTCCACCAGTTCCACCTCCAATGCCTCCACCTATGCCACCTCCAGTTCCTCAAACGGCCTCTGCTTTTAATGAAAACAATAGCTCAACGAAGAATAAAACAAAGATATTTCTCACGAAGGGATGGAATAGTGAGAAAGGGGTCCGAAGTGGAGAAGTGCCAAAAGTAAAACACGTCGAACCGCCCAATTGTGCCGGTGTCGACGTTAGGGATCAACTGCTCAACGAAATCAAAAACTTTGGCGGAAAAAACACACTTAAAAAAGTAATTATCGATTGAATGAAAATTTTTTAAAAGATTTCGTTTTAATTAATCGTTTTTTCTCTAATTTTGTCAAACATTAAAAGGTGTCAAAAAACACTTCGTGGAAACTGGAGGTCAATGCTATCAGTGCTGTGAAAACGTAGCAAAAATTTTGATATTTTACTTCAAAATCCAATTTATGTTTTTTGTTAAATTTATTACAATTTTTAATTTTATTTTTTAAAACTTAATTATAAAATATTTAATTAGAAAAAAATCTGTTTTAATTAAACTCAATTTTTCAAAAGGGGCACAACTTGTATAAGGGGGGAAACGAATGCAATCTTAAAGTGTATTTATATTCGACTTTCTTGTCATAAAACAAAATCGAAAACCTATTCAAAACTAAACTTATTTTTTTGTTTTGAATCAATGAAACAATTGATGAAAAGTCTGATAGCAGTCGCAAACGAATCCTTATTCGGGATCTTCGACAACACTTGTTTAATGAGCTGTTCGTCTTCGAGGACTGGACTCAGAATGCGTTTTATGAAACAAACATAAGTTTCATTCATGTCAGTGAAGTGGACCACCTGTTGAGCAATGGTAGGAATAGGTGTCAATTTGAGGGATGGCTTGTTTTCATGATTGAGTGGTCGAGTGCTTACCTTCAAGCAAGTGATTGCCAGTGCATTCAACTTCAATAATTGCAATACCAGTTCAGACAAAACCAACTGTTCGTTCGGTGCCATTGATTGCAATTCTTTAATCTTGTCTCGAATTGCAAAGTCCAGTGCTATCTGGAAAGGGATCACATAATATATATTAATTGGTTAGCGTTTGGTTCAATGGGTCCCATACCCTGTATTTGCGGTCGCATTGACTCAAATGTTTGAATAAATGTGAATAAAATGCATTGAAATGTCTTTCGTGTAAACAGATGTGAATTAAGACATTAATCACTTCCGAGAATTGCTTTTTTGTCAGTGATATCAATCGATGGGAAGCGTCGATATAGTCATCGCAAGTGGAAAGTGTCATAACTATTGATTTTCTCAGAGGAGTATTAAGTCTTAAGGTCTTGAAGAGACGTTCGTTTAGGCGATCATCAGATGGATTGCTAGACTTGAAATCATTGGTGCGTTTATTGTCTGAAATGATTGGTTCGATGTTTTGTGTGAATGAATACCAGTGCGAACTCTGAAGAATCGCATCATATGTACCAGAAATACCATTAACTCTTGGCTTCTTAACAGTGCTCTTAAGAGTAGTCTCAATGAGTTTGAAGTCAACAACACTTCCATAACCTTTCAATTTATTCTTATTATTGTTTTTTATGGCCAGAAGTGATGCCAATAAGAATTTAATTCTATTTCCGCTTAAATTATTTTCATCAAAATTTTTTGCTTCCGTTTGTATTCTTAGCACAAGTTCTTTCATTTTAATGGCACTCTCTTTACGTAATGAAAATCCAATTGATTTTAGAATTAAATCAATTAATTCAATAGACTTTTCATTAAATTTTTGACATAATTTCAATAGTATTTCATATATAAGCGAAGACTCTATTAATCCGCAAACGTTTAGATTAATTAAAAGCAGAACTAAATTATCGATTCTTTTATTGTCTTCGGTTTGGGTTTCCATAAATTCATTGAACTTTGATATCAACCAATGGATCGCATGTCCGCCCACTTCTTCGCCGACCAATGTATGCAAAATAGATATGAGAACTGATATCTCTGTCGACAACTTTTGAGACGAATTGTGGTTCAAATCAATTAATGAACGGTTAATACAATCCAAAAGAGCTTCGTTCACATCGTGTCGACTCATTTGGTTAAACATGTCCTGTATTTGAGAACTAATTGACAACACATTATTGATTGTCAACCGATTCAGTTGTCCTCTAATTCTTCTCAACAACTGTTGGTCAATAGGTCTCGCGATTGTGTTCAATGGATCCATTGTTTTGTGACTTTCCTTCACTATATTTCCCGAACCATCTCTAATAAACCCATAAATATCTTCTTTAAGTTCATTGTCTTTCTTCTCGACCTCTCCATCGATATCGTCGTCAGATTCAATTGAATCCATTTCCTCGTCTTTAATGTCGTCATCTTCTGAATGAATGTCCAAATCATTTGTTTGGTCTTCATCTGCAATCTCTTCATCAGAATTGTGTTCATTGTTATCATTAATGAAATCCAAGATATAGTCCAAACCATCGGCGGTGAAAGACTTGGGAAGAGTTGTGACTTTTTTGCCGTTTTTCTTCTTTCGGTTAAATTTTAACCTTTTCTCCAAAACTTTGATCTCTTTTTCATCTCTTTTCATATCTCTCATATGTTTGGCATTTATTTTTGATTTAATTTTTGATTTATTTTTTGTTTTATTTTTAATTTTATTACTTTTAACAAAACTTTTATTCAAATTATCGTCAATTGGTTCAACAATTGGTTCATCAATTGGTTGACATTTTTCTTCAAATTGTTTGCTTTTATTAATTAAAAACAAATGTTTTTTCATTTTCTTCTCCTTTCGGGCATTTTTTCGTTCAATTCTTCGAGATTTCATTGTTTATAATGACATGAAATTAACTTAAATTGAATAGATTTGGCATTAATTGACATTAACTACAAATTTGATGAACTATTGAACGACTGAAACATAAACACAAACACGTGTTAGACATAAATAATGCATTGAATGACTGAATGACTCAATGGGTGAATGAGTGGCGAAATCTGTTAATGAAAACAATTGTTTCATAAATTGTAAACAAATTCAATGCAATCAAAAATAATATTATTTAATGTTTTGTAATTAATTCAATAAAAATAATGATTTTTTACGGATATTATTGTCAAACGATTGTCAGAAGTTTGAATTCAATGTCCACTAAGGGATGGCTTCGTTGGACACCAGTGAGGATGTGCTCAAAGAAGATGTTCGACGACTCGGACCCGAAGACAATTGAGACGAAGAAAGAGTTGTCAGAATTGGTTGACAAACAATATTACTGTGAATACAATCAGTCGGAAAACGGTTGGATTTACGCAAAAAAGCCCCACAAATACCTGTGCAAAGAAGGAAAGGCATATCTCTGGTGCAGTTGTGGTCGCAGTCATAAACAGGTAAATATTCATGAGTTTTAAAATCACATCAAAAAAGGGTTTTTAATAATAATAATAATTAGAGTATATATAAAGTGATTGAATAATACATTTGTTTTGTATTTCTCAATAAAAGGTATTTTTGAGACAATCAATGATTGAATTATAAGACAATAAATACCTATAAATGACTATAAGTTACAACAGTTTTGCCGAAATGAAACAAAATATCACTAAAAGACAATAATCTGACCATTGATTCGCTTGTGTTACAGCCCTTCTGTGACGGCACTCATGGGAACACACACTTGAAAATCAATTTAAAACCCCTTCGTTGGGACTGTAGTCAAACAAAGGAGTATTGGTTTTGTAATTGTAAACAGAGTCGACACAAACCCTTCTGCGACGGCACCCATAATAGTGAGGCCGTACTGACCGCACAGTCAACTATTCGGGACATACATTCACCGCCTTTTGTCGACACAACGGTTAAAGTGAAGACTTGAACAGTCATTATATAAGACTTTCTACAGATTTATAAGTATTTCACGTAATAAACACTCAAAAAGCCATACGTTTTTGCAAATAAAAAATTAAATAAACACTTAATTTACTCATAATATGACTCAAACTTCGCTTCAATACTGAGGCTATTAATGGTATGGTTTGTGACGAGAAAGAGATCGCAAACAATGGTTTGCATTGAAATCACCAAATCTTGTATTGTTTTGTATATCATTCGATCGTTTTGTGATTTTGTGTTTTGTCGACAAACTATTACTATAACTAAAACCGATAAAACATTTGACAGTTTTCTATTGAATTGCTTTAGCGATGAAATCATAAAACCGTTTCGCGTACTGTTCCGGATGTACGGTTGAGATGTCAGCTGTGGTCCCGTGTTTGACAGTCTTGGCCGCCTGTGCCGTACGTTTGCGAAGACCAAACTGTGTCAAGACATCAACCAAACCAATGAAATAGATCTCACGTTTAGGACTCTCTGCAAGTCATACAAACCATCATTGAATGTCATCAAACACACCCTTTGGCACATGTAAAACATACCTGCGTTCGACTGAATCGCATAGACGTCTCTATTTGTATCAATTGTAGCACCGAATTGAATGTCATTCTCACTCGCGTCCGATGCCTTGTGATGTGTCTCTGGTGAGTCAGGAGGAGGTGTGGGTGCAGAGGTGTGGGGCTCTTGAGAATCATTGCGATCACCACCACTGGACTCCCCCTCGTCCTCTTCAGCCGAGTGCTGGATCCTGTCATTTGTCACGCATTCCATCAGTTCTTGTTCTGCGCGCTCGATGTCATGGATGGCCACACATAGAGAGTAGTCCATTATATTCTTGCGGCACAGGAAGGCTGTGTCCGCCTCAAGCTTTTCCAAAAAGCTCTTCCGTCGCTCTTCAGTCATGAATATTCTAACGCCGTCTCGCGTGAAGTCATTGTCTTTGAAGACGGGTTTATCTCTTCCGCGCTCTTTCTCTGAGGCCTCGCGATCTACAGTCGAACCCTTGAGGTCATACTTGCGGTGAATGTTGAGACCAGAGGAACAGATGTTCCTCATAACACATATGTAGGTCTCTGTGCCCTCGACCGTCAGCCTATACATCCCCAGGTATTGGGGAAGTAATGTTTTGCCGTGTCTTTCGACAATATATGGATGATATTCCTTCAGCAAGTGATGCATTGACTCCACCTCATCGCTGGTCAGTGTCTTCAGAATGAAGAGATGGTCGTATGACTCGTAGAACTTAGCCCCCGAACGGCCGCCCCCGGTCTGGACAGTGGGTTGATATTTGGTGAGTGAGTTGACGTAATCCATGTCATCGATGCCGAACCGTTCCCTCAGGTTTTGAAAGACGAGGGGACAGTACTCTTTGACTTTGAAATGGGAGGGCATGTTCTCCTTATTGAACAAATGGTTATCGACTTTGACTTTCGTGAATGCCTTGAAGTCGTCGGGCATTAGCACTACGGGAGTGTTGACATGTGTCAGCTCATGGATGGTGTGGTTGACGCCCCACATGAGGACAGACAGTTCAGCACAAGACGCCCGAAACAGTTTCGCCTTTTGGTGCTTAGGCTTAAATCTCTTCGTTTTGGTCTTCAATGGCTTAAAAGTGGACTGATTTGAAAACGACATTATTTTTGAATTATTTGACTTCAGATTAAAAATAATTTATTAATAACTTATTAATGAGTATTGATTTGAATGTCGTTTTCATCCACTAATACAGGAATTCCTATCAGTTTTTGTCGTCAAACGAATTGTCAATCAATTCAAACAAATATTTGTTTTCATTTATTGATAATTGTTTGACAAATGTATAAACAATTCAATTGAATCACACTTTAAATGAGTTTAAAAGTTGTCACAAAAGTTGTCCCAAAACTCATTTTCATATCTATTTCAGCAATGATTTAATGAATTTTTGATTCAATCTTTAGATTTGATAATAATTTGAACGATAAGTATATGAAAGGAAACCTCAAATCAAAACAATTGTTTCAAACGATAATATTTGCAGTTATTATGCAATCATTGAATGCATCCAAAGATAAGACAATTAATTGTTTGTTTTCATTAAATATACACAAAATTTACACTCAATTCATCAAAGCATAGCTTCGGCTTACAGTAGGTCTTATGATCGCAAGCAAAACACGTTAACTGTTATGGCATTCACTCTACAGTTAAGTGGTTTTAACGCCAATCGCAAACCCATTGAGAGTTTGAAGTTGAGAGACATCTATTGAGTCTCTCAATGACTTTGTCGTCAAAAGCGCTTGAATTCAATATTGTTTGAAATTGTTATTCAAAACAACATTAAATGCATTATTAATTGTAAACACATTTGTAATAAAAGTTTAATTCATTTTGTATTTCTTGAAGCCATTGATCCCAAGACATGACTGAATATTCATTCAGCGATGGTTTGGATCCATGCGTTGAGACCACACTTAAAGGCCATCGACAGGCGATTAATTGGATCTCATTCTCAAGTGATGGCAAACAATTGGTTTCTGGTTCTGATGACAATAACCTAATGTTGTGGTCATTGAAAGATAACCACTCGATATCTTACCGATTGGTCGGTCACACAAATGCTGTCCTTTCGGTTGCCTTTAGTGACAACTATCTGCTGTCGTCTTCGAAGGACTGTTCCGTCCGTTTGTGGCGTTTTGATGCCAACCACGAAAGACATCTGGAGAACAATTCAGTGGTCTATAGATGTCATTCCTCTTCGATCCGTTGTGTGGACGCGAACATGGATTCAACCCAATTCTGTACAGCCAGTGATGACAAGACAGTGAAGATATGGTCACCGAATTCGACCAATAAGTTCATTTCATCTCTTTCTGGAGTCCACACCAATTGGGTCCGACATTCAAAGTACTCGCGACTCAACCCTCATCTCATCAGTTCTTGTGGTGACGACGGCTTGATCTGCATTTGGGACATCAGAACCAAAGAAGCGGTCATTCAATTGAGTTCTAGACGCAAATCAACACATTTTGTGTCCATTCAATGGCATCCAAACTGTGAACACATCATATCGTCTTCGAGTGCCGACACTTCTGTCAGGATTTGGGACTTAAGGAAAGAGAAAATGATTCAGTACTACGCGGCCCACACCGGGTCTGTCAACGCCACTGACTTTCATTGCTCTGGCAATTATCTGTTGAGCGCTTCCTCTGACGAGACCTCAAAGATATTCGATTTACTCGAAGGCAGAGGTCTTTTCACTTTGAAGGCACATAACGGAGCTGTCAATTGCTGTGCGTTTACACCCGATGGTCAGTACTTCGCGACCGCCGGTAATGACAAACAGATTATGATTTGGAAAAGTAATCTCATTCACGACACCGACCAAACGGACAGTGCTCTCAACGAAGTCGACGAACACATTAATGAACCCCTTATTATCAAACAAAAGGCACAGTCGTCTCAAATCATATCCACCCCTAAAATACCTCAAAAATCAACGGCTGTAATGAATGGCAATAAATTTCCCCTTAAATCAGCTCTTCGTCGAACTAATTCTGAAGAGAACAAATCCACAGGTGATAAACACACCACTCGTTGGGACAAAAGATTAGTTGAGAACAGCTTTAATACTCGAGACAATGAGATCAATAGTGGAGACCATTCTTCAGATGATTTTCATTTGGTAATAATAAATCAATTGAAGAAAATAACGGATAGAATGCTATGCATTGAGGACCGGCTCATGGCTTTGGAGGAAGGGTTCGAAAAGCACTGCAGCGCACAGTCGGCCGAGACGTCCAGCAATGGGTAGACTTGAATACGATTTCACATCTTATATAATATATGACAAAAATTTCATTCATTTAAAACCATTTAATCAAAGCTATCGTTAATTGTATCTAAAAATTGATTTTTCATAACTGTTTTGAATTTTGAATACCATTTAATGACATTAAAACTTCTTTGTATTTTGTTCTCTAAATTCAATTGCATTTCTTTGTCAATAATCTTCGGCAACTCTTCAGTCCAATTAGAGACCCAAATGACGGGTGCGTTATATGTCTTCAGCAAACGATATGCACTTTTGTTATCACAATTCGTTTTTAAGACGTGATTCATATTCTCTTCGATAACAGGAACGGATCCAAAAGCCATGGCTTCATATATTCGATAGCATTCGTGATTCATACCAATTGGACTCAATGTCAGATCACTGTGTCTTAAGGCCTCGACATAATAGTTGAGTGAATCCGTTGTCTCCTTTGACTGCCATTCAAAACGAACTTTAATTATACAAATGTTTTGATATTTTTCACTCAATATATTAAATAATTCCAGTCGTGAAGAACCTGGATATACAGTGGCCACCAAATTGCAGACATAGGGACGGGATGTCCCGAGACTTAGTCTTGAGATATCAGGGTTTGGAAAATGACGATAAGTGGCCACACCTAATGGCCATTGATATATCACTTGATTATCTATTGATTTCCAGTCATAAACAATGAATAAAAACTTAATAAAGCCTTTATTGGATCCGAGATAAGATTTGATCCAATGGTTACGACACTCTTCGTCGCCCAACACAACGAGTCCAACATTTCTCACCCTATCCTTAATTCTCTCCACAGCTCTGATCCAATCGATTGCGAACTGAATCTTCTGTTTGTCGCGACCGTTGAGCACAAGAATCAGATTAGAAGTACTCAAGTGTTGAAGAGAGTCAGTGGTAAGAAGTGGACCACTTCTGAACTTCAGTTTAATACCATTGGCTTTGAGAGAACCGGACAAATAGGCGTCTCCTTCGGCTCTCTTATCTATACTCCCTCTGAGTATGTGATGCCATAAGTAGATACCAATCGCAGCCTTCGACCAGATCTCGACCGACAAGACATGAGAAGAATTGAATGAATGGTTATTTAGTTGTGACTTAATATCAATCAAATCTAAGTTGTCTTCAAATGAATATCGATTTGAGTTCTTCTCATTTGTTTTGTCCAAAGACTTATCAAATTGAAAGTAAAAGACATAAAGAGTGTATGAAATGATGATAATATTGACCACAAATATAGCTAAAGTCAATCGACAAATACTTAGCATTTAATTGCTTTCAATTGATTTGAAATCTTTTAAATCGTTTTTGTTTTGATTAAAGCATTTCATTCATAGATAACATCAGGTCTTAAGACATCTATAATCAAAACTTTCATATCTTTAGACTTGATATCACTTCACAACATCTTCAGACATATCCGGGAACTAATCGCTGATGAGATAATGACTTTAATGTCTTTGATATTCAAATAATGAGATCATTTTCAACTCATTTATTGAAAGGGTTTAACAAAAAGTCATTTAAATGTCGTGTAGTTTATGAACAGCTCTTCAGCAAACATAAACAAACCAAAGATAGAGTCGGTCTAACTGTGCATGCTTATTTAGTGGATCAAATCAAACCATTTAATACTTGTCTTTGAGTTGAATCACATAATGAAGTAAACCTATGCGAAGATGTCTTCACAGATCAAAGAGCACATCCCAAGTATGATCGACAGACAGCTGTTGGTGTGGTATAAGAAGTATCCCTCGAAAGCAGATATTCCGCCATCAGTTAAGTATGGATTTGAAGACAATTGAATTGATGTCCAATTGATTGGTTTGTATATAAAGTGAGTCAATGATGAAGAAAGTTCACAACAGGGCCAGAGTTCACGGATCAGTCATTATGATGGCATTGACAGCCCTGGGCTGTGTAGGGGTCGTCATCTCCGGCAAAAGGGCTGTCAAAAGGGGGGAATCCATCGAACAAATGAATATTGATTTTCATAGGAATTACGAAAAGAATTACAAGAAATGAAACAATTATTTATTGATCCAATGGTTGACAAAGTTTTGTTGAACTCATTTAACCAATAGTTGAGACAATTGTAAAACAAATGCATTTTATTACTAAATATGTTATTAATTACAAAAATATGAATAAAACTATTAATTCATTTCAAATTACTCTAAATTTCATTAAATATTTCATAATTTGCTATTGAATTGAATTTATATATAAATCCCAAATCGATTCATATGTTAAGATCGGAGGGCTTATAGAAAGGTCGACACCTCTCGTAAAACACCTTTCCATCCAATGATAAAACAAAACTTTCATTAATTTCAGCAAAACTTCGAAACAATTCAAATCAAAACCTTTAAAGTTCTTTCTCTAACCACTTCTTCGACATTGAGCTCGTTCTGCATTAGTCTTAGTTTTGTTTGTTCTTTGCGTAGACTTTTGCGGACATCGAAGTCTTCGTCATTTTCTTGTCGTTTGTCTTTCAATTGTTTGACACGATTTGAGACAACATTAATACAAGACTTAATTGAACCCTCTCTTTGGTTATATGAACTACGAATCTAAGACACAAATACGATAAGACAATAGCAGTGGAAGTGATGGCAAGTATTGAAAACCTGATCATAAAGTTGTTTGCATTGGTGTCCGGTGTCTGAAGACCTCTGAATGAACGAATCGGTAGGTATTGTAGTGTTGAGCAAATGGATTATATTGTCGTCCATTTTCCTCATCTTCTTCAGCACATCCTATCATATGATAACATTTGGCCATCAATTATATGTAAATTAAATCCAAATATAATTGTATTTATAAATAAAATGCACCTGAAATGCAAGGAAGTCTTCGCACGTGTTGTCCATTATATACAAAGTTTATATTTGTTTGAATTTGTTTTCATTCATTCATAACGTATACAAAATTAGGGGCAAAAACAAAGTCAAAAACAAAGTCAAAATCAAATACATATTCAATAAGTGGCTCAAAATTGTATAGAATTCAAGAAATGCTTTTAAAATGAATTCTAATTTAATTATCGATTAATTTAAAACTTTTGACAAATTGTATTCAAATTGAAAATTATATTTCAAATACAAATTGAATGACTAGTTTCAAATGAGCAAGGTGTTTCAATACGTTCAATAATTGAAAAAAATCGCATAAATTGTTTTACTCTAATTATTATCAATTAATTCATAAAATTATATTCAAATCAATGATAACTTTCATTCAAATTGACATTAA
>JAQIXR010000322.1:0-32791 GCA_034700825.1 Quadroppia sp. Gr-Ori-00064 | reverse complement strand
AGAGAGAGAGAGAGAGAGAGAGAGAGAGAGAGAGAGAGAGAGAGCAATGGATTCTTTCTTTTGATATTCACTCACTTATTATGAAAAAGAAAATATATTTATTTATAGAAAGAGTCACTCATTGAAAAATTTGAACGAAAAATGACATTTTTGTTTGTAAAACACAAAACACAACTTCTTATAAACTGTATTTTCTTGAGATTCAGTTCAGACCAAAATTACATGAATTCCGCGCTAACTATTCATATAAATCACATTTCAATCGCACTATACTTTATGTGCACTAAAAATATACTGACTTTAAATTCTTTGTTGTTTTACAACACAATGTATTTTAGAGAATATTTCAGTGAATATAACTTTTATAAACAATTTGTGTGTTTTGCAAAAAAAATTGTTAACAGAATAGTATTCTTTTCAACAAAGAATTTTACAGATTCTTGATATACACTATTTTACATAAAGATTGAGCCCCTGATTCAAAGGTGTAATTATGCATATTATATATAATTTTGTTAAAAATATTTTTAAATAAAAGCTTTTCATTTGAGTTGATGAGAAGTCCTTATCATTAAGTCTTCGTATTTATGAGAAATTATTATAAATTAATAGAGGTTTTCATTCAAGTTTATACTGTATATCCATTTCCTTTTATGACATATCATTATTTCGCACAGAATATACAGAATAACAAATAGTAAACAATAAATATTGATATAAATTAACATCAATTGAAATCGATTTGAATTAATTGACAATTTGTGAAACACTTCTTAAGAATTTCATGCGATATAATATAAACACAATTTGTTTGATATTTTATTTGATTTTTATTTTAATTCTTGTTTTCAATCGTTTCAAATGAATGGAAATTTTCTTTACTATTAAGTGAAGTCATTTTATGAAATAAAACATGAATTCTATATGTTTTAAAGGGTATATCCATTAGAAAAATGAATATTTTCATAATTACACTAAAATATATATTTTATAATTTAATGATATTGAAAAGAGAGAACACCAAGGACAAATATTGAGTAATCATGTTTAATGATTTTGAAAGTGAATTTAAAGATTGAAATGAAGAGAATTTGATATAATTTCACAATAATCTCATTTGAAACAAAATTTTCTAATAAATGAAATCACTTTTTATGACTGTTTTCCAACATTCCCGCTCTCCTGGCTATCCATACCCGGGCGAAGACATTGTACAGATTATTATAACATATCAATTATTATTACAATATTATTATTATTTTATATATTTTGACAAATATTTGTAGTCTTGGTTACTCGGCCTCATATACCTGTGCTTACCTTACATATTGTACTATTTTTTATATGATTTCATATCAAACAATAAGTATAAAACAGTTTTGAAAGTATAAAAAAAAGTGAACATTGCTTACAATGTCTACAAAACTATTATTACTTATAAAACGAAAATATGATAAATATATTTATTTCGTGTTTTCTTTCAATGATTTCATAAATGAAATTCAATTTTGATGACAAATATTGAAAGTTTATTATCTATTGCTTGTATTTTAAGCTCATATTTAACAACTATACCATTAGTTATGTTCTTTAAAATAATAAATAAGATTTGATTTTGATTTTGGATTTACTAATAAATTATAAAAAATAGTTATTTTTCGAAATCATTGCTATAATTAGTGCACATTATATGACAATAAATCCCATCCAAACCCATGGCCAGTAGTGATGCAATTGAATTAACAAACACTTCAACACTAAATGAAGACAAGCCTAAAAGTGCAACAAATATACGTCCGGTTCAGTCGCCGGCCAGACCTTTGGAATTGATTTGTATGTAAAGTGTTGTTTACGTTATCAGTAAATCATGTAATATATTGTGATTTCAATCGCATATAAAATAAAGTTTTTTAAAATTTCTTAATTTTCATAAATTTAAAGAAATTTTTATTTAAAAAGTTTAGAATAAATAAAATTTACACGACATAAAAACAGGGGTTAATGAATGTTATGTTTACCCCTTTAGACAAATATAAGGCACATAAAAATTTATTATTCAAAAAATAAAGCAAAGATTTTGTGATAATTTTCTTATAATTTATATTTAAACTGCAATTTCACGTCTAATATAACTCTATTTTAAGAAATAATTTTTTTTTTGCTTTTGTTAAACATTCAGAATATATATAAAGAATATGTTTATAAATAAGTTTTATTAGTGTTTTTCTCCACAATTCATGCGTTTCTCCCTTTCAATAGTACTCATTGTGTGTCATATTATTGAAGAAATTGTTCAAAACATTTATTACAATAATATTACTGTAATATATGTATTGAAGAACTTTTTATTGCATTTTCATAACAATAGTAATCATTCATTGATTTCATATGCAATGAATTAATCATTTTGTTTACGATTTATTACGAGTTCAATGAATTCATTCATTAAATATTTGCAATAATTTTAATTAAAATATATTTTCATTGAATTTATTCAATAATTAATTCATTTTATGTGAATAACTGAAATAATTGTTAAACATTTTTTGAATTTTTGCGCAAATATTACTTAACGAATGGATTAGTGAAACATTCGTGTCATTCATATTCTTAATTATTATCTGTCAATCATATTATCTGTTGACGAATCGAAGTGACAGGTGCTCTATTGGGTGCCATATCAATCTGTACACTCAATTTATATTAAGAAATATAAGGGGAAAATGTTTAGAATATTCATTGATTGACTTTTATATACAGTATATTGTAAAGAGTAATTATTTACAGCACCTGTTGTTCAAAACTTTTCATTTGTGACATAAAAAGTCAAAATTATTTTGAAAACAGAGCCAAAAAGAGTTGTTTTCATAGAATATATATTTATCTGAAACTATATATGAAATGAAACTGTTTTTGTGTGAAAACAAAACTTCAAAATCAATTGAAACTATTGTCTAAACAAAAATGTGTTCAAAAATATATCTAAAAATTAACGAATCGTTATCTGATTCGACATTTTGTGCCAACTTTTCAATAACACAATCAATGTATTCTATGAACTTTAAGGGGTTATTAATCATAAATTGGTTACCCCTGAAAACACCCCCAAAATAGCTTGATTATTTTGCTATTAATATTATCGAAACCATTGCATATTCAATGTATATAACACAATAGGGATGACCCCCTGCCAGCCCTTGATCGCCCCCTGTGTCATGCAATGCATTGTCACATAATGTGGAAAAATAGCTTATTATCGAAAGATCTTTTGTTTAGATTTGATTTCAGTAGAAAATCGTTTCAATTACAACAGCCGTCTCTCAATCATTCCATCGACACTAAAAACAATACTACCGTTCCTTATGGTTATGCTTAGGGTTTGCTTCGCAGATATATACCGGGCGCCTCAAAGAGCACCGGCTCTCTATCCTTCTCCTACAACTCGAATTCGCTTTAGCACTGGTAGTAAAACACAGTATCAAATATTGTGTCGTATATGAGCAGCACTGGAAAAATCACTCTATATCTGCCAGTGCTATACAATTATGAGTCTGTTCTATGATATTCACTCACATCCAATGCTAACAGTGCTCTCAATGTGATGTTAAGTCCGTATGTCATAAATGCTGTCTAATATTTGGCGACAAATTCTGGTTATTATTGAAAGTGTTATTCATTTATTATGCGATGAATTATAAGAATATTCTTAATATTCGTTGCGATTAAAGAATTTGAATCTTTTTTGCTATATTCTAAAGAATCGCATTTTTTGTTAAAGAATTTAATTATTTATTTTCATTTAGTATTGCATTAAATTTCATTGAATTTGATGTTTGTATAAAATTATTTATGTATTAATAATTTGTTTATAAAATAGTGTTTAAATAAAATTTCCGGAATTTTAATATTTGATATAAAATTGAAAAATGATTTTTCAACACATCATTAAATATAAGAAAAAGGCGTAAAACATATATAAAGTGTTAAACGATATGTAAATTAAAATAAATTTCTGAAAAATATATTTAATTTTGTGGATATTATTATTGAATTAATTGTGATCTCAAAGGCTTTGTCTTTAATTAATATATTTTATATTAAAATATGAGAACAAAGTCCGAACATCCCATTCCCTTGGCTTATGCCAAAGACGATAAAATGATAATGTTCCACAGCGATGACGAAGGTCAGTTTTATATACAGTGTCTGTGCATATAATGTCCATATCATATACAAAGTCACATTTTATTCAATTAATTCAAATAACAAATGAATTGAAAACTTTTTTTCTATTGAATGCAATCAACATTTTGTTGTGATTTTGAATATATTTTTTATAACATTTTATTAGATTATAAATTGAATAAAATTTATCGAATTTTATATTAGTTTTTCGATAATAAAAATGAATACTTTGTTTGATGAATGTCTAAAAGGACAGACATTTCAAGATATGGCATAAATTTTCCAAAAAATAATATATTCTCGTTAATAATACCCAAAAATATCCTCTTTGTGTGTGTTTAACATCAGTCTCGCAATACTATTATATTCATATCAAACACAAACAACTATTTTGTGAACAAACAAATAACAAAATATTGCATAGAATTTACACAATAAACAAACGATTTATTCAGTGTTGAAATAAAAATGAATAAATGCTTTCATTTCTCCTATCTTTCTATGCATTACAGCAACAGTTGGCGAAAGTCCAGGACTTTGTGCCTTCTTATTGACTGTCATCTCTGTGATACTCATCATTGTCACATTACCCTTCTCAATGTTCCTTTGCATCAAGGTATGTCATCAATGTTATCAATGTTCTTTATATGCAAACAATAATGAGATAAATTAATCAAAATTCTTAACAATTCTATAAACTTGTCTTCATTTTCCCTCTAAACAGACATACAGTAAATTTTGTCATTTTTATAGACGTCTGTAATTGCAAATAATTAGCAAATATTTACTCAATAAAAATCGTTTTATTAAAGCAAACATTGCTATAAAATACATGAATATTATGTAAAGAATTTCAAACTTTTATTATAATTAAAATTCTTAAATAATTAGCGAAACAATTATTTTTACGAATCAATTGTAAAGAATATAAATATATTTTATGAATAATTTCCTAATTTATTGGCAATGAATACAAAAAGTCATTAAGTTTTGAGAAAATTATATATTTATTCAAATGATTAAAATCAAAATTTTTGTTATGAATGGCATATAAGTTAATATACTTTTGATTTGAATTTTCATATAAAAGACATTATATTTATATCAATTCATACAATGGTTTACATTGTTTTAAATATAAGCAAGGTCATATTATTTGAATAATTGTTAATTAAAACATCAAATATTGATCTATTTTTTCTGTGATTATAAAAAGTCAAATAACCCAGGGCTAAGTTTTGGTAGAAATACAAACTCCATTTCTATCATAGGTCTGAATACCTTTTCCCTGAATAACGACATATATATTATTCATGTTTTTTGAACGAAACAAATTTCATGACATTTTCAATACACGTTAATATCATATAATTGGGTCACTCAGTATTGATGTTCACATTCTGTTACTCTGTTGTCATAATTGATACTTCATTTGCTTTCTCTGTCATACGCACAGGTAGTCCAGGAATACGAAAGAGCAGGTAATAAACCAACAAAATATTATCAATAGTTTTCTAATTATTTTTGACAGTTATATTCCGTTTGGGTCGGTTGGTAAGGGGCGGGGCTAAGGGACCAGGCATATTTTTCATCATACCCTGCATAGACTCGTATTGCAAGTGAGAATTATATCTGAAATCAATTTTTTGTTGAATTGCATTAAAATATATTGCTCTTAGAGTTGACTTAAGGACAGTTAGCTTTGATGTTCCGCCACAAGAGGTAATTAAAGATCAAATAATCTTTTCATTCAAAGAAACGTTTGTTTAAAGCTAATTGAAATTCAATGAAAATTTTTTTAGATATTTTATAAATACATTAAACACATTGAAAACGCTTTTCTTAGAATCCACGAAATTATTTACAGATCTTATCCAAAGACTCGGTGACTGTGGCCGTGGACGCAGTCGTCTACTACCGTATCAGCAACGCTACCGTCGCTGTCAGTAATGTCGAGGATTACGGCCGAAGTACCAGATTATTAGCTGCGACAACACTCAGGAACGTTTTGGGCACCAAAGATCTCGCACAGATTTTAAGCGAAAGGGAATTAATATCGCATTTAATGCAGTCATCTCTCGATGAGGCCACCGATCCATGGGGTGTCAAAGTGGAAAGGGTCGAAATGTAAGAGCTATTAGTGTTATAAAATTCATTTTCAAATCAATATTTAATTTGAATTTTGAATTGAATTATTTTGAATGTTCTTGTACATACAATTTTAGAAAGGACGTCAGACTACCTGTGCAATTGCAACGGGCTATGGCTGCTGAAGCCGAGGCTGCTCGAGAGGCCAGGGCTAAGGTCTGATGGCATATATTTAGTGAATTTGTCAAACAATGTGTTTTTGTTGAGTAGGTAATCGCTGCCGAAGGAGAACAAAGAGCCTCCCGTGCCCTCAAGGAGGCGGCAGATGTGATGATGGGCACACCGGCAGCTCTACAGCTCAGGTATTTACAAACGTTGAGCTCTATTGCGGCTGAAAAGAACTCCACAATTGTTTTTCCGGTGAGTTTGAGAACAAAAAGTCAATTGATTTCACAAATATTAAAATATTTTTTGAATTGTTTTTCAAAACAAATTAGATTCCAATGGAAATGTTCAAGGGGTTCATGAGGAAAGACCTAGGATCGATGGAGACGTGAACAATGGAGACATTCTGACACAATGACAGAATATTTACCCAAACATTACATTAAAATTGCATAATATATACACAAAACATATATTTATTCTTTGAATATAAAACAAATATAAATACAAAATATTCTGTGAACCGAATGATTAAAAAGCGTTTGAATATAATATTAATCAAAATCTCTCACAAATTATTAAATTTGAATTTTAATATAAATTTGTTGTTTGTATTAAATGTTATTTAAAAACAAGTTATTCATTGAATTGAATTTTTGTTTTGTTTTTCAACAAAATAATTATGTATTTAATTGTGAAGAAATTTATTGTCGAATAAAATGTTTTTATAAACAATTTTGAATCAAAAAAAATTTATTCATTGATTCGGAATATAGTAATTTTGGTTTACATATAGCCATACATAGCACAGGTATGTTATGTAGGTGTAGAACAATTTATTCAATTGTTTCACTAAATGAGAGACTCTTTGAAATAATTTTTTTATGAGATATGGTCTCAATTGGTCTTTCATTCCTATCAATTGATTGGCACGAATCAACAAATTGAACAAATTGAACAAGGTCTCATTAATGATATCACTAATTATATCAATGCTGTCATAGCTATAACTGATTTGAATCTCAGTTGACTTTGAACTATAAAATTAAGTCATATTCGAGTGAATTATGCGATAAATGAGTCGTTATTGTTATTAATATGTGTTTTGATTATTATATTTCAATATATTTTGTAATAATTTTTATTAATTTTTATTGAAATTAAAACTAAAATTTAAAACTTCAAAAATGACTTCAAAAATGACAACAAAAATGTTAATAAAAACATGTGAAATATGTTGCGATAAAGCAATTGGTGAGAGATTTGATGAAAACCTTATGTTATTTTGAATTAATAACAAAATAATCGTTAATATAATGTATATTTAGGCAGAAATTTCGGAATAATTTCTTGTAATTCGTGTAAAACATTCTTCAGAAGGAATGCAATCACAAAAAAGGTATAAAAATCATTACATTTATTGATATAAAAGATGAACACTTTTTGTGTATAAGGTTTTCAAATGCTCTTCAGATGGAAATTGTATAATAAATGTGAAAACTGGCAGAAAGTGCAAAAAATGTCGACTTTTGAAGTGTTTTGCGATAGGAATGAAAAAAGTATTGCATTTTTGTATTCAATATGTGATTAAAATATTTATTTTTGACATTTTTTATAGGAATTAATATCTAATATAAAGCAAAAGAATTTTAGTGAAACTCATTCACAAATATCTAGTTATGAACTTCAAAATAGTCCAGAATCTACTGATTCAGGAATGATATCATCGTCTGAAAGGGGAGAAATAGATTTTTATAATGAATTTTTTGAGCCAATAATAAGTGATTCAGAGATTAGAGAAATTGAAATTTATTTGAAACAAATCACAGACAATACAATTGTTCCCGTCTTTAGACAAATAGCAAAATCTAATAATTTGAATGACTTTGAATTTGAAAGACTTTCAGAGTTAATGAATGCCTCAAATTGTCTCAAATGGCCATCGATTGGAAGCGACAGTCAGATAGAGTTGTCTCAAATGTCAGACATTTGTGAGATGTATAACAGGTTCGCAGAAGAGGACATGCTAGGTGCAATCAGGTTCATCAAAAAGCTGATTGACTTCCGTGAGCTATGTCCTAGTGATCAATTGACCTTGGTCAAGTTTGGTTCATTCGAGTCAATTATTCTTCGATCTATTCTCTACTATAACATGGAGTCAGAGAAATGGTTTATTCTTGTGGTAAGTGTTAAGAATAATCAGAATATTCAATAAACGTATAGAGGGTCATACCCCTGATTCAGGGATATAAACATAATATAATATAATTCTCTTTTGAATATTATATATAAAAATGAATTTTCATTTCAATCGATAGGACGACAAAACCGTTTACTTCAAACTAAATGTTTTAAAGAATGAAAAACGAAATATTTATGGTATTTATAAAACATATTTCAATAAATTCATCCCTGAATGGAATGGCGATTCTATAGTATTGACCTTGGTAATACAATTATAATTCAAATCTACATTCAATTCCTATTTCATTGTTGTCTTGTATTCCTTAAGCTTATGGCAATCGCTTTATTCAATCCAAATCGACCACAACTACAACATAGAGGTGTAATCAAGTATGTGATCACATTTCAATGACCCCTAAAGACCCCCTAATAACCACCTTGATCATTTTCCAACATTCAATGATAGATTGCGACAACAAATGTATATATATTTACTTCAACGCTATTTACTAATGAAATATCGCTCAGAATATGACATGAATTCCAAGATTTCAACTCTAATGAATGTGTTGATAGACTTGGAAATAATCCGGGACATTGAGATTGAGAATGCGAATGAAGACCATATAGACTACCTTGGTCCATTGCATAAAGAAATATTTGATTGATAATAATGGCATTAATTGTGGTTTAAATGTCATATAAATAACAAAATATTTAAATGAGTTTCAATTGTCATATCCTTTCCACTCATCTCAGGATCAGTCGATCGGAACAAAAGTAAACCAAAAAAAGATTTGTATAAAAATGTTAACATTTATTCAATAATGAGATTCGCTGTCAAATAGAGAATGAATTTTAAATAAAATGAAAAATTAATAAATTATTTATCGATTGGAATCAATCAAAACAAATTGGGCCCACTTTGAAGCCAAACGCCTGATTGGCCACACCGTAGTCGACTGGCCAAAAGTCTGTGATCGGCAAATGCATGGGTTTTGTTGAACGTATCATAAACTGTGTCTGACTTTCGTTGGAACTTTTGCCCTGAATATAACATTCAAAACATTTCAAACATTTAGTAATGTATTGAAAAACAGACTAATTATGAAAAGACAATATGTTTTGCCATACTTTGCATCCGTCGACCAGTATTTCCGGTTTGTTGACCGATCGATACCCGAACTCATGGCTGTTCTGACCCATGAATTTGATGGAGAAGTCATAACTTCGCGACGGCTGTGAAAACCATGCAATAGAGTTGACGCACTGGTAGGTAAAGTTCTGATAGGCATGTTTGCTAAGCAAACGGAGGAACGTTAGCTGAACAGTGCCCACGACATCATAACTGATTTTATAGCCATTCCTCAGTGAACTAAACCATCGTTCGTTCCTTTCCTTTTTCCATGCGATCAACGCTTGCTTTACAATAAAAATGGAATTCATTTTATGTCTGACCACTCATTAAACATACCGATGCTGTCTGTTGGTCAGCATTGACACAGGTATGCCCACCGGCGCTCATATTGCAGTAGACATGTATGGCATCGTCAATAACGCCCAGATTGGGGTCAACCCAATACCAGCCTATCAATAGATTATGCGTTCATTTTGAAGGAAATGTATTTTTAGTGATAATAGAGTGCAAAGGGATTGAGGTATAGCTGAGGTATGGCTGAGGTATGGGTGAGTTTAGGTATGCATACCGTCGTCAAAGGTCGGGTGCGCTGTGTATATATCACGACAACTTCGCGCGGGATTGGCTTTAGAGCCGAACGGCTTTTTGATGGCATCGATCTCTTTCCGGATGGCATATATACTCGTATAGACTGTCATCAGTTTGTTTCGCAGCTCGTCCTCAATCTGTCCTTCCTTTTTGTTGCTGCCATTCATTCCATTCATTGTCTCTGATTTACTTTGAGTTGAATCATATGAATCGTAATGTTTTAGTTTTGATTCGCTATGTCTTCTATGTCTATATCCATAGGGATTATCCCTCTCTGAAAACATCTCGGGTGGTATGGGAGGGGCCTCTCCGGGAGGGCCTGAATTCATGTGTAAAATTGAGAAACAATGAACTTTTCTCATTACATACCTGGCAGTCCCGGTCCTCCTTCAGGTCCCCGTTCACCTTGTGGGCCATCATCTCCTTTTTGACCTTTAGGTCCAATTTGTCCCTCCACTCCTGGCTGTCCCTCCTGTCCCGGGGAACCGGAAGAGCCTTAACAAACAATTTGCTATAATTTAAAAACAATTAAATAAATTTAGTAAAAAAGAATACCTTCCGGACCGGGAGGTCCTGTTTGTCCTATTGAGCCAACTGGACCGGGTTCACCTTTTAGTCCCGGTTCACCTTTCTCTCCGATATCCCCCTTAAGAAAATAATTAGAGTTTTTGCTATTTTTTACACAATTAATACCTTTTTGCCGGCCCTTCCCATCAGACCTCTATGACCTTTTATTCCTTTTTCCCCGAAATCACCCTTTTCTCCTTTGGAGCCTTGAATACCTATAGGCCCAGTCAGGCCTATTGGGCCAGTCAGTCCTGGCTGTCCCGTTTCGCCGGCCTTTTTAAATATAATACTATTGTATATAAACTCTGAATTCAATTATTGAATGTGTTTTTAAATACCATTCCCTGAGGGCCTCTTTGACCGACTTCTCCTATGATTCCTTGTGGTCCCACTGGCCCGGGAAGACCTACTATTCCTCTATCACCAGGCTGTCCAATGTCGCCCTTCTCTCCTAAATATTAATCCAATGATTAGGTGTTGAATGAGTTATGAAAATGAGTTGAAATCAAAACAAATTCAAAACGATTTAATTGAATGAAAACGCGATTAAAAATGACTTCAATTACCCGTTAGTCCAATGTCTCCCTCAGGTCCGGGCAGTCCATCAACGCCTGGCTTACCCGTAGATCCAATTAAACCCTTTTAACAGATAAATTAGAATTAAATAAACGAAATCAATTCATACCTGTTTTCCCGGTGCACCTGCCATTCCATCAGCGCCTGGTGGTCCAGGATTGCCATCCATGCCATTAAGACCCGGTTCACCCTTTGAATTAATATCGATGTAATTGTATTTCAAAAATAAATTCATCAAAACCTTAATTCCAGGCAAACCAGGCATACCGTCTGCTCCGGGAAATCCAGGCAAACCTGTCGTTCCTTTTGGTCCTTCAGGTCCGGGAAATCCCTAACGGATTGTATATAACAGTGAAGTCATTAAATCAAAAAATATTTAATGAAATATTAGTCAAAAAATATAATAATTTTGAAATTAATTTTATTTTCAATAACTTTCTAACCCTTTCCCCTGAAGGGCCAGTAGGTCCGGGCATTCCATCACTGCCTTTAGGTCCAGGTGGTCCACCTTCACTGGTGTCACAGTCCTTCCCCTGCACACCAGGCTGTCCATTAAGACCAGACTCACCTTTCTGTCCAGGCTTTCCTTCAGGGCCAGGCAGGCCGGGGACACCCTGTGGTCCATCATTTCCTATACAACAAAACATTTGAAAACAAATCGATAAACAATTCACTTATAATAATACCCGGAGGTCCGGAAGGACCGATTGGACCCGACGGACCCATTGGTCCGAGTTTGCCATGGTCACCTTTGTCACCTCGAGCACCAGCAGGTCCGGGCAGACCCTAACTCATACTTTTATTGTATTAATTTCAAAGCACAACACATACCTGTGTTCCTTGATTTCCAGGCAGTCCTCGCGATCCTATCGGTCCGTCTTCTCCTTTAGGACCCATCAAACCCATAGCTCCTGGTGGACCCCTTTCGCCTTGTGGTCCTAACGGCCCCTTTTCGCCGATTTCCCCCTGCACTCCAATCGGACCCTTCGGTCCCTAAAAACAACTTAAAATATATCCAAAATTTATTGTTTGTATAAATTATAGATCACTTGTTCTCCGCGCGAACCCTTTGAACCCTTTTCTCCCGGAGCTCCTCCTTCACCCTTATCGCCGTCATCACCGGGCAGACCGGGAGGGCCAGAAGGTCCCTCTGCTCCCTAACGATCAAAATAAAATATTTGTAATATAATTAGACTTTTCAGACAATCGCAAAAAAGCCAAAAAAGGCTAAAATCTAATTATTACTAATATTTATATTTCAAACCTTAGCGCCGTCTTTACCATCCTTTCCTAGAGGTCCAGCAAATCCGACAGCTCCCTTGTCACCCTTGGGACCGATAGTTCCTTGACTTCCTCTTGGTCCTTCACGGCCAGTATCGCCAGGGTGTCCAATATCGCCAGGCATTCCAAAGTCACCCTTAAATTATAATTCAATTATAATTTCGTTTATAAAATATAAAGTCATACCTTAGCCCCTGAAAGACCCTGTTGTCCGGGTTCTCCTGTGTTCCCCTTCAACCCTTGAGAGCCCTTTCAATGAAGTTTGAATATAAAGTGAAATATATTTATGAATGTTATCACATACTGCAGGTCCTGGTAGTCCTCTTTCACCCGGTGACCCCTGTGTTCCAATTGCTCCCTGTAGTCCTGCTGGACCAAGTGGTCCTGGTGGTCCAGGTGGACCATCTTTTCCAACTGATCCTGGTGTTCCTGACTCTCCTTGAAGGCCAATAGGCCCGGAAGGTCCAGTTTCGCCTAATATGATATATTGATAAAATGATTGGCAATTATGGAAACACTCCAACGATTGAGTGCTTTGACTAACTGTGAGTTCAATGTATTTGTGTAACAAAAAGTTCATTTAAATTCATTAAAACCTTGAGCTCCTGGCAAACCATCACTTCCAACGGGGCCAACAGGACCTGGAGGGCCTTGTTGTCCGTTAGATCCGGGTAACCCAACTGGTCCTCTTTCGCCTGAAAAACCAGGCATTCCGTCCTTTCCTGGAATAAGAATTTTTGTCAAATGAGTCATAAGAATGCATTGCATACCTATCTGTCCTATTGGCCCGGGATAGCCAATTGGACCTACCAGTCCTCTCTCTCCCGGTTGGCCCTTTTCACCCGTCTATCGTTTAAACAAAAGTAATTTTTACGAATTAATTTTAATAAAATAAAAACTTGATACCTGTCCTGCAATGCCTTCCTGTCCAATTGCGCCTTTGTACCCTGTCGCCCCTATACTACCTCTTGGCCCTCTGCTACCCTGTGGACCCCTCGGTCCGGGTTGTCCTCTATGTTCAAAATTAGTTCAAATGTTTTAATAATTGAATGACTTTTATATTGATTATTCATACCTATCCCCCACTGGACCGGGATTTCCCTTAAAGACAATTTTTACTCAAAACCTCGTCAGCAAAATATGTAAATACCAACCCTTTCACCTTTATCTCCCTTTCCACCTAAAGGTCCGATAAAACCTTTTTCGCCTACAATTGAATCAATTGAATATTTCAGATAATTATAAGAAATATTAAAATCTATAAAACAATCGATTCTTACCCTTCGGTCCACTAGAACCGGGATAACCAGGAAAGCCTGGTATACCCAGTTTACCCTTCTCTCCCTGTTTGCCGTGAGGACCGGTTTCTCCTTTGGGTCCTAAAAAAGTGCTATTATATATGATATGAAATTTTTTATACAAACCCTGCGATCCTTTATCTCCGTCGACACCTTCATGTCCTGCAAGGCCAGGACGTCCAGCTTGTCCCAAATCACCTTTGATACCCTGGTCACCTCTAATGCCAGGCTGACCAATCTCACCCTTATCTCCCTTTTCACTTCAAAGTAAACATTGAAATATTGTCCATTAGTTTCTCAATGATTACAAACCCATTCATTCCTCTCAATCCAATGTCTCCCTTAAGAACACATTTATTAAGACTTCAATTATTTTTATTATATTTCTCATACCTTTTGACCCAAAGGACCCGTTGCTCCTATAGGACCCACCAATCCTATCGGCCCCTTATATAACACAAACAGTTTATAATTATGTAAACCAAATAACAAATACAGACGACATCTCCTTTGGGACCATAAGGCCCGGGTTGTCCGATATGTCCCTTAATATGAATTAGAATAAAATCTCTGAAAAATATATTTAATAATTACCGGCACTCCATCAGAACCGGGCAATCCTGGCAGTCCTGGTTTGCCTCGAGGGCCAGCAGGTCCGGGTGGACCTAAAGCACCCGATGGCCCCTAAAGAGAATTTGGTTATAAAGTTATCACAAACTGTTGAACTATTAAAATAACTACCGGTGCCCCATAATGACCTTTAGGACCAACCACTCCAAGAGGACCCGGCTGTCCAACTGCACCTATTTCTCCTTTCAGACCAATAGGACCCTCATTACCCGCCATACCGGGTGTTCCAATAAGACCGGGAAAGCCTCTTAGGCCTGGGAAGCCTCGAGGACCCATATCACCTGTCGGTCCTATAGCTCCCGCGTCGCCATCATCACCGGCCTCTCCAGTTGATCCCTGTTCACCCGCAACCCCCTGATTACCAGTGAATCCGCGCTCGCCTTTAGGTATGAAAAAGATTAAAATACATTCAAATCACAGGTTTTTTACATACCTTTCTCTCCTGGAAAACCAGGTACTCCTGGTAGTCCTGTCTCGCCTTTCATCCCTAAAGCCCCTGTCTGTCCGATTTGTCCTTGAATTATAAATAAGGGTTATTTGGTTGTATTAAATAAATATATTCCAATCTCACCCGAAGTTCCACTTTTGCCCTAATTGTGACAAAAGGCAAACATTAATGAAATTTATTTTTAAAAATGAGTAAAAATATTTTGATTATTCATCAGAAAATACCCTTTTTCCGGAACGACCTGCAATTAAAGATATTGAAATGAGCAAGGTTAATATTGGTTCTGGCATTGACACCCAATACCTGGCAATCCCATCATTCCTCTAAAACCTGTATAATTAAAGCAAATGTATAACAAATTCTACAAACTCTAAATGTTTTACCTCTGGGTCCTTCACTACCACTTAAGCCCTGTTCACCTTTAGGTCCGGGTGGACCTGGAGGTCCAACAGGGCCAGAAAATCCAGTTAGGCCCTGTGCTCCGGGCGGGCCTTTCATGGATTGCTATGAAATATTAACGACAAATAAATGGTTAAATAAGTTGTCAGTTCTTCGATAGAGAGTACCATATGTTGACTGAGCATTGCTCTCAACCCGTCGTTATTGTCCGGCCCTTTAGTACTCGACTGACTTTGCAATGGAATCATAAATATATGCCCGGGTGGACCGACCACTCCATCATTTCCATTATACCCGTCTCTTCCCGGTTCACCCTTTTCACCTCTGACCCCTTGAATGCCTGGAATGCACTGAGAAATAACAAAATTAGAAAAAGTTATGAATTTTGAAGTTTTTTCATCACCTGATTGTTGTCATAACTTCCCTTTCCTGGAGTAGGTGTCGAACCAACCGGTGATTCATTTGGAAAATACTGACAAAAACTATATTAAAATCAGTTTAAAAACATTATTGAAAACTCATTACGGCATTAGTGGCCATAACTGTGGGCTCTGTCGTCGGCACCGTATGGTTGATAGAATGTATGTAATGGACCGTAAATAAAGTGGTGGCGACTGTCGGCTCCCCTTCTGTAACGGCTTTTGTGGCAATGGATTATAAATGTTAAATACATAACAAGTTTTAATTGATTTCAAATTCAATTAATACCAAACTTTTCATCGATTTTATAGCAATGATAAACAATTGTATTCTTTGAATATTATCTCCCTTTCCCTCAACACTATGCAAGTCATACATGAATTCATTTTCTGAACAACACTTACTATTAGTCATACTTTCGTCCACAGAATCCGTGGACTCATCAATGCCTCCATCAGTACTTCCATCGATAGGATCGTAATCATCATCAAAATCACCGCCATTGAAGTCATTGTCAACTCCATGTCCATATGCCCTCGGGTTGTCATATGAATAAGGGGGTGATTTTGCTACAAAAAAAATGATTATAAGCAATAATTATCATTTAAAATACAGACCTAAGGGTGAGATATTTGGCTCACATTTGACAAAAATATTGTTTAAAAGATTTAAATAAATAAATAATTTGAAAACAAAACAAAAACCATTGAAACAATTGAATTGCATTTTCTAATGAGATTCAAATGTCTCTCAAACTGTAAAACACATATAGTTTTGGTTTACATTTTGTCGCCGTTTGTGATGTTTAAGGGGTTCTGGAGTTCAAAGAACTGAATGTTTTTAAGGAAAGGCATTCCTTTCGGTTCAAAATCATTTATTTAATACAAAAACATATTTAAATTCTATCGAAAAAGTTTTAACTCTCAGACAGTCATTGAAATATGACATCTCATTGAGTATATGGGAAAGGGCTAACATATGCGGGGATAGTGTCTGAATGTTATGGCAGGGGTTTGTGTAGACGTCCGTTTGTAAAGAGATTTTTTATTAAAATTATTAAATAAATATTAAAACACTTTAATAACAGTCAAATGTCTTTGCTTTCATTTCTCAACACTTTTGCAAACCATAAATAATTGATTAATACTTCAATACTTCGCATATGTTTTCAAAATTTTATGACAAATATTTGTTTTAAAAAATTTAGTTTTTTTTGTGAAAATAGGATTTTTGTTGAGATTTATATCAATATTACATAACATATGAATTATTTCTAAAAAATATTTAGTTTTTTATTAGAAATTTTGGTAAATTCTTAAAATCCACGGCTAATACATGTGGTCAGATATGTAGTTTAGAGGTCTTTATATAAAAGTAGAAAATAATAAAACTCTAAAAACAGTTAAAATGTTTAATCAATTCATAAAAAGATTAAAAGTTTTTGAAAGAGAAAATGAAACAGTTTATAGTGAATGTCATTACAGGCAATGTTTGGCAATAACTCTATCTATAGATAATTGAGTTATGTCTGAAATATTACCGAGAAATCAAATGAAGAATAAATTGATAATTGATTGCAAAACTATTGCAAAACAATCGATGTCTTCATAAAACATAATGTATTTTCAATTTTATTAAACAATTAATTTGTTATCATTTATTGAATTGATGTCAAAGTTCTGTTGATAACAAAGTCTTTGATTTCAATTCTTAATTAAAAATTATGAAATTATTGACATTTAATCCAATGTCATATCAAGCGATCCATTCATTTAATATAAATACTGAAGTTTTATTCAATTATTGATCACTTGAACGAAATTGAATTTCTTTGAATGTTTTCAATCAATTAAAAGAATAATTAAAATAATGAAAACTATTATTGCATTTGTGTTCGCATTCGCGGCAATCAATTCAGGTATTTATCAAATGTTTTTCAATTAATATTTTGTTATAAAAATTATTTTAAAATATATTTTCAGTGAAAACAGAATTTACTGACAAAGACGTGAAAGACATTAGGGATCTGTTGGCAAAGGAGATCCAAAGTATGGATGCATTGACACTGAATGTAACTTTGATGACAGACTTTAGACAGTTGTCAGACCTATATTACCAAGATGCGATCAACAATATGAAAGACAACGATGATTATGTCGTTGGTTTGAGTCAGAATAAAATCAATTCAATCAATACTATAATGAAGACAATTTGGGATCAAATGAGTGATCAAGAAAACCAAACCATTTTCAATGACATGAAGTCATTGTGTGTAAGACTTGGACTCAATGTTGAGGTCATAAAGTTGACCAATCAGTCCGACCTTCACACCGGAACTGCTGAAGAATTGTATAAAAGCTATCAAATTAATTCAAAGCGCGTCGAAGACACCATTAATACTGTCCTTAAATTCGAAGAAGAGGGGAAAGGCATGAATTACTTCTTGACAACACTTCAGTCGTCCATAGCCTCCGTTAGCTCTCAATTTGAAAGCGATTATTCGTCTGAAATGAGTGAAGAAACAAAAGTAAAGGCATTGCAGTATTTGCTCAAAGAATTTCAAATACTTTTTTATGTACTGAATGTTGATATTCCCACTTACACCATCACCAAGCACTGAAGCACCTTGGTGACACTTTTATGAACCACTTTTGAAGAATAAAAATTTGTAACAAATATTTAGCAAATTTTTTTTGTGAAATAAATTTCTTTATTCAACAATATTTTACATTAATTTTTTAATAACATTTGATTTGAAATCAAAACTTAACGTTAAATAAAAGGGTTATTCTTTGACAAATATAATGTATTATTTAAAGGGTTTTTTTACAATTTAAAAATTAATTTAAAATTTTAACATAAGATATAAATATTATATCTATTTATTTAAGGCTTTATTAGTTTATAAAACAATTTTATAATTAATTTAATTACAGAATCGTATAAACAGTTTATAAGTTAATGGAAAACATATCAAAAATTAGTGGAAAAGTGACTGCAATTCAACGTTAAGAAAAGTTTTGTCTTTTGATAGCAATTTGTTTCAGACTTTTGTTTGTTATTATGTTTTGTAAAACAATTGTTTTCTTAATAAATGTCTAGAAATTAATTGATTTAAATGTTGTCTAAATATAACGTTCGTTAACACCAATCGGTGTCATCCGAGTCGTCGTCTTCTGTCGTGCCCTCCAATGGCTGAGTGTCGGCAGTCATGGCATCGACAGTAAGTGTAGTGTTGGGTCGTTGTAACTGAAGTGGTCTGTGAGTAACGCTTCCAATGATAGTACCGAAAGGTGTCGTACGTGCTCTGATGGGAGGGGCAGTGGCGCCAACTGTCGCACCGGCCAGTAGTGGGCGGTCAGTATGTTTAGTAGTCATGTGTTTGAAGCCGTTGGTCATTAGAGGCAAAACACGTGACCTGTTATCGCCTGTTGCGGTCGCGCCGGTGATTAATGCCAGCGCCGGTGCGTTCGCCGCTTCGAAACTATTTGGCGCCTCTTTTTTCCACGCGTGTAAAGATGACGGTGCAATGGCAGCACCCATACTCTGACTGTATGGCATATTAGGTACGGGCACCACCACTGGGGGTTGAGGTAATTCTCTGGCGGTGCCTCTTATGAATTTGCCGGCACTCGTCAAACAGCCACTGCTATTGGTTCGACCAATGGCTCGGAGGGGCGCTAATAGGGATGAGAGTCCAGTGCCGGCGGCAGTGGTCCAGTTGTGTGCTAGTCCTGTGGGCGCCGTTGGTTTTGTCAGATGTGTTGGAGATGCGTTCAATTTAGGGAAATTGATGGCACCGGGAGAATGGTTGGGAATGGTAGGCGAATGCGACACTAATGGAAAGTTTATATTTTCAACTGATTGTACAGTTAAACGAAGGACAGACGGCTTTTTGGGTGTTGTGGGCAGTCGGCGCCGTTTACCTGCTCTGCCAAAGTTCATGCTCTTTGACTTATGCGGCACAGGTAGTGAATGAGCTGATGATGGACTGGGACTTCTCGATCTCTGTTCCAATTGTGTTGTGCCGTAATATTCCGAGTGATGACCGTTTGGCGGCCGGTGTGGTGAAGGCGTTCGCGATCTCTCATAATTCATAGTTAGAATACCGGCGCCCCTATAGTCTGGTGATGCACTTCGACTGCGCTCCTGTTCATCCGGACCTCTCCATTGTCTTCGGTGTCGACTCTTTTTGCTGCTCCGACGGCTCGGTTCTCGACTTACAGTTGGAGAACCAAACCATTCATCGCCTCTGAGTTTGGCTGTAATGAAGAATTCAATCATATTTTTATTTTTGATATTGATGTGAAAGGGGTTAAACATCGGGTGCTTTTGTTCAGTTACCGATTCCATCCATACCTCTGACTCTGCCCTTCTTCGACGTCTCATACTTGACATAATCGACTACATCATTGACCGTTTCCGCGAACCCGAGCTCTGGCTTTGGTGGTGATGTCGTTCGGCCAATGGGTGTCGGCGAACGCGGTCGGGCTGTAGTACCTCCTGTGCCGCCCGTCGGAGATTGATAGCCAGTACCTAATAGAGGACGTGACACAGACGGTGATCGGGACCGGGATCGCGATCGGCGTCGGAATGAACCCGTCCTGTGATGTTCCGGATGCAAATGGGTTGACAACTGAGCCAATGCACTAACGACGGGCTGGTCCTAAAATACAGGGGCAGTGGAGTAAAGGGTGGTTAAGACAAAAAATTAGTTATTAATGCTATCTATGAACTGATCCACAATTTGGTCGAAAAGAGTGATAATGAGTGCATTGTTTGAATTGAAATGACAAATGATGTGCACCGGAACAGTTGAACAGTTTCAATATGACCGAGACATCAATTTTAAGGGTTATGTTTTCCAAGCATTAGATGACATTCGTTATTAAAATATGGTTTTATGTAAAGAAAACATATTTTGAAAGTTTAAAATGCATTGAATTTTACGTAAAAATAACATTAAATTATTGTTTAGAACAAAGTTTAGGACTTTTGTGTCAATGGATTGATTGGATCACACATTAAGGGGCAAAAAAATGAAAAGATCGCACATTCAGTTGAGTTTGATATGTATGGTACAACACAGTGTTTTTGTTTGAGAGCACAGGGAGTTTGTCTCTTAACATCTCAATGATGGTATTGTTCAACACAATCATAACTCACTTCATATCTACTATAGTTCTTAACATATGTCTCAGCCCTAGTAGTTGTGGTAGTAGTGGTTGTTTGTGAGTAAGCATTAGTATAAGCGTCTGGTCTTCTAATAGCCACTAATTCTATGTCCTTTTCAATGAATATTTAAAAATAATCATAAATTAAAATGATTTTCAAAACACAATAAAAGTATTTTTTAAACACAATTAACACTACTTTGGATTGAAATCAAATGACAGGTAATTATCATTAATAATACTCATAGACATCACACACACATAGCAAACACATTAGACAATCGACTCTTCATTTCAATACACTATTGAAAAACAGCAATAATTATATGTTTTTATGTTTTGCAAACATTTTGTTTCACTTAAATTGCTTTTTTGAATCATTTTATCGTTAATCATATAATACAATATTAATGATAGAATTGATTTCTGTTAGAATACAGGCAAAAATGGGCAGAAGGGGGTTTTCCTCATCATTATAAGGGGGAAATCTGACACTTAATATTGCATTACATGAATAGTTATAATAAAAACAATTCCAAATCACTAATAAATTTGTTTTTAAAACATTTCTAATACTATTATACAGTCATTAATAAACAAAAATACAATTAATTCTATAAATAACACAAAAATATTTAAATTTATTATTTAATTATCACTGAAATTAATGAATATTTCAGTGAAAAAGGACCTAATATTTCGACTTTGAATATGCAATAAATTTTTGTTTGCATAAATTTGTGCACATTTTTTGCACTCATTTTATATACCGTTTTGTTTCTGTTATTAAATATAAGACTAAAAACCATTGAATAGTTTATAACAAATATCACACATCAATGACCACCGACTGGACCACTACTTCACACATGCATTGACTCTATTACTGCTGGTGTCAGACCTGAGAGTCACTTCCACCCTGGGATATTGACAATCTCTTATCCCTTTTTCGTCTTCTACTGCTTCCGCGTCTCATAAATGAAAGACTCCTTTCCCGTCGAATCTCTTTGTCCTCATCGCTGAAAAAGATCAAAGAAAAAGTATTTTTAAAATAAATTAAAATTAAATTTTAAACTCAATTAGAGTTCAAATGTCAATGAAAGTCATTTATAGCAAACCTTTGAATGGAGTCTTTAAGCGATTCTTTTCTGATGGCATTCACTAGCGCCGACCCCATGTCTGCAAAGTTTTGCTCATCTGCCGGCTTATTAGGGTTTCTAACGGCGCCCATAAGCCGGGCCAATAATGAAGGCCGCTATGAATACGCATTGAATTGAAAATGAAATCAAAAAACATCGAAACAAATATATTGTTTGAATTTCAGACAAAACCATGTTTTGTGAACTTGTTTTGGAAACACATCAATAGATTGATTGAAAACTAAGTATTTTGTGAACACATTATTGTTGTGTGCGTTCAAAATGCCATTCAAATTGAGATTTAGTGAAAGAGATTGTGTGTTAAGTGTGTGATATGTGGTATGTAATTGTGATCACGAGAAAAGGTGTCAATTATAGTGAGTATAGAATTAAAGTTAAACTTAAAGATCAAAAGTTCTCAAAAAAAATATATATTTATACAGAATTTTGATTCAAAAATATTTTTATGAAAATCGATGTTAAAGAAAATATTGTAAATATTTATATATTGTTTGTTTCATACAATTCTTTAGAGAATCGGATTTTGTTTTAAAATTGTTTTGGAATTTAATTTATAATTAAAACCTCTTTATATATATTCCTATCAACTATGAAAACTTAAGGAAAGGTACTTTCAATTATGTTTTATATAATTTGCGAACTAATTGTTATTTTTATGAAATACACAGCAATTGAAAAAACACACAAAAAGACAAAATCTAATAATGAGTATAATTGTGAGCAAAATATTGTTTCTCTTATTCTAAGATATATTCAATTAATATATGAAAATCTATTTCTAAACTACGAGTACATCAATGTCCAGGTCAGGTGCGGATGCAATACAGGGTGCGATTAATTATATTAATCTAAAGTCTAAATAATTAGTACATTATCTCATAGTTTATATTCTATACAATATTTCTCTAAAATAGCTAAACATCATTGACCAGGAATAACATGATCAGCCTTTCCTCCCGGTCCTATTAGCAAATAAGTGATACACAGATTTACGCACAGCTATACTCGACTCGTGGTGTGAACTATACATCAAATATATGATAAAAACTAATACTAATTGAGATATAAATTGTTAACATTTTTTTTCAACAATTCATGCAATAAATAGACAATAATTGAGTGAAAAATGCATTTTATATTATATTTACATCACTTCTAATCACAAACCAATCGATGTCTAAATTGCTATTCGTTTTACATATGAATCACTACTTCAATGGTGTGACAGATATTCAGATATATTAAGATATATATAAATATTGAGACAAACCACTAGTCATAACCATCATTGCCATTACTGAGAGCACAGACATTTTATCAAAAGGCACTGACACTTATCTTTACAACAACACAGTATTATAACCACAGCAACAAAAGCACTGTTAGAATAGACTGGACATCACTGTAATCCATGTTCACTTTAAACGTGCATTGAATGTACCGGTATTTGTGAGTTTAAACATCCCTGGCCAGTCATAATGGGGTTTGAGTGGCATTCCCATGACCTTCAACATTGAAGGTAAGGATAGTTCAATAAAATGCCAACATTTTACGACTGGCCTCTGGTTTGTTAGGATGTGTATTGCATTAAAAATGTATGAAAAGGTGTTAAATAAGTATGATTTTGATTTTTTATCGGCCAGGGATTGGAAGGGAATGGCATAACATTGTATGAAAGGAATAACACATAACATGAAATGATTCGGATTATTGTGAAGTAGAATGAATTATAGGAAATATTATTCAATATAACTTTAATGCAAAGCAATTCCGAAAGGGATGGCGTGAAGGGGCAAAGGGGAAGAGCACAACAAAGGTGCGAAATATATATTATTCTTAAAGAATATATATGTCTATACACTACCGCTGCTTCTGGAGGAAGTATGGAATGCCTTTCCTGCAAATACATCGAAATAAGACAAACACAACGTTAAGACATAAAGCGTTTTCAATATATGAGAGATAAGTAAAAATGAATTGAATTTCAAATAAAAACAAATAATAATAATTGAAATGAAAATTATGACAAGAATTACACTGAAATGAAATTAAGAATACATTTAAAGAGAGAATTGATTTCATTAAATAATTATTTGTAAAATTCTTGAAATTGAATTCAATGTGAAAAAACTTCTGCCAAATATGACATGGATTAAAACAAAATCAATTCCCCCCTTAAATCCTATGAGCGACAAAAGGCAAACACAATACTATTAAAGCGCTTATTATACTAAAGGTCGACATTAAGGCCTGGTTTTTGGTCATGAATTTCAATTGTATTTATCATTATTATTAAAGCCATTATTATTTTGAAGTCAGAAATATATTTTCGTTAAAAAAATTATTGATTTTTTTGAGCCATCGGTTGAATAAAGATTTTTGTATTATTTTTGTTGAAAAGAAAAGTATTTAAAAAATGAAATTATTGTTAAAAAATGTTTCGTATTTTTCAATATATTTTGTATTTTTATTGACATTATTTCCTAGACTTTCCGTTTGTACGTTACTTACAGATAGGCCGACGCCCTGAATCTGACCAAAGCGGGTGGTCTTCCAGTTTTCCAGTACTAAAAACCCGGCGTATATTTTGCCAACAGTGAGCCTACCGTTGCGTAACTCTGTGGACATGGATTTAAAAGCTATAGTCTTATGGTTTTAAAGCTAATGAGGGATATATTGCAGACAACATAAGGGGTGAAAAGTGTTTGAGAAAATGAGAAATGAAATGTCAAATGATTTTACGAACCATTGGTTTTCAAAAGTATTACTCAAACGAAAATCTGAACTTAAATTATAAAGACATTGATTTCTACACAAATGAATGTGAAAGGTATGGAACGGTATGGAAAGGTATATAAAGATATGGAAACAATGATTTGATCCCATTCCCCCCATTTTGTTGAAAAGCCATCAATCATACCATACCAATGTTAGGAGGAATGAGTTTATCAATAATCTTCTTCGCCTGTAGTGGCCATAACTTATTCAATGTGTACTTGAGCTCCCGGTTCGCTTGATCCATTTCCTCCGCGGGTCTCATTTTAATGCTAAGATTCTCGCGAATCAATGCAAACAATGTTGAAGTGAAGTTGACTTTCCCCTCGTCTGTGATGGGCATATTCATCCGAATCAATTTCTAGTGGACAGGCATTAATTGGTCAGTTAGGGTCAAAGGGCAACCTATACATACCTTATATGCCAGCCTATAGGGACACTTATTGCCGAACCCAAGCGGCGGATCCATATTTCTGAGCATATCATACATTTCCGAGTAGTGTATATAACCCGTGGCGTTGGGATCATATTCGGCCCAAACCCTTATATACTCATCCAAGTGATGGGCGCCTAATATGGATGAGTCTCGCGTCAGGTAATCGAAGTTATCCATAATTACGGCCACAAAAAGATTTAACATCTGATTAAAGAATATGAGATAAGAATAATTGATATTTAAATTCAGGGGTATTTATGACGAGTTGAACACAACTGACCAGAAATGAACAAAAGAATATGAAGGTAACGAAGTAGGCATAAGCCAGGTCTGAGCCACAGGTATACATCTCGTCCTCCCGTTTATTTGTTTTGCCATCGCATGGCTTACCCGACACACACGACAACATTATCGACTGCCAGGCCTCTCCTGTCGCACACCTGTCCACCCGGGTGTGTGTTGTGGTATGTTTTTAAAATGTATTCAATAAATGAGTGAAAATTTTCCGAAATTTTTGATAATTTAAACACAAATAAAATATTTAAAGAAATTTATGCAAAATTTTAGTGCAAATACAGAATAAGAATATTTTGATTCAAAAATGCATTAAAATATTGAATACAAACAAAATAATAATGAAATTTATTTTAACAAAGAATTGAATAGAAGAAACATATCGTAAGCATTGGTTGTGAGGGACAGTAGGGTTAAGAGGGTTGAAGGTATTTGGGATGAGCTAGTTACTACTTGCCTGAACAGAAGCATTAATCCTTGTATGAAAGTTCTAAAATTGTTATGTCGGGATAGATTACTGTCTGAATTGAGTTCAGGGCTAATTGAAATATTGCCGAACACCTAATGAACACAAGGCACGGGTATTAAACTACAGACAATCACCATCTAATCATAAGGGGCTCGGCCAAGGGGCAGTGATGGGCATAGCATCATTTCAATATTAATAATCCTAACATTTGCTCCCCTTTGTCTCCATTTCCCCGTATGCTCTTCATTGCCCTTTGGCCCCATTTAGCCCCTTTGGACACAACTAATCATATTTAATGTCTACGCATATCATATAATACGATATGTTTGAAATACAACTAAAATGTCTTGTCTTTACACACTTACACAACACTACGGAATATGTTTACGAAAACACATTACAAAAGACGACTACAAATCGATTGCACAAAAAACATATTTTTAGTTTTCACGAGATTTTTATGAAACAAATGTTTAAAAATTCTAATGAATTTATGTCACAATAATTCATATCCAATAATAAGAATAATTTGAAAACACTTAACAAATACAGTATATATTCATTACACATGAATTCAGTGAATATTTTGTTTTCATAATTGTTTCGAAAGTTATGTTTTCTACGAATTCCTACACAACTGTCCATCTATTATAAGTGGACGACTCACCGGAACAATAGTATTAGTGATGTATGAAATGTACGAAAATTCGTGTGTCGATTGATTTCGGACTCGGGCTCGAAATCCATATTACCGAATACCTATTAGCGCCGCACAGTTATTCACAGGGGCACACAGGGGTTAGAGGTGTGGTTAGCAATTAAATGTATTATTTATTTTTTAAAAACGTTTCTCAAAATTCCAAACGTTTTATAATTTCAATAGAAATCAGACTAAAATGTCTGATGAAAGGGATGTGCAATCTGTCCATTATATCCGCTACTCAACTAAAAGGGGGTCAAAAGTAATAAATTTTTTCCCAAAAACTATTTTTTTTAATAAATATTTAAATTATTTAAATTTAGAAATTTATTTATACATCTAAAGACATCCCCCTTTTGCACATCCCCTGCTTTATATGCTATAAATTATAAATAGATGGCTAATAAGGGGCACAAATCACTATTTATTCATCGCAAAAAAAGCGTGAATGTATTCATGACCACTACTGGAGATAACAATCAATAGCCGCTAATCATCTAAACCGCATTATCACAGGTATGTAATCTACAGTAAATCCTATTCACTACTTGAGTGAAAGTGGAAATGGATGCAGACGTCAATACAGCGCAACTACTGGTTCCAAAACTACGGAAAGTATGAACAGGGTATGAATTCACGACTAGCACAGGAATGTACAGAATTAATGACAGCCTATTATATATCGGATAAACATTTCATTACAAAAGCACTGATTATTTGCCATTACTTTCGAAGCCAATGGAAAGGGTTATAATTGTAATCAATATATATATTTCTAATAAAGTGCACGCAATTTGTATTCACGCAAAAGACGACATCAATTAAGATATATAACAACTGTTTATACAATACTAACATTTGAAACACTGAGACAACACTCGTAACAACGGATCACATAATCAACGAAAAGACAATTCTTTCTATTGTTATCATAACTACAAATTACTGTTGAAATTATGTCTATATTTTTGTTCATAAATTTGTTTTTACAATACTTTTCATTAAATATAAATATTGTATTTGAAACCAAATATTATGTAAAAATATGTGTAAAGAAAATGATGAATAGATAACCCTTACCTGCATTCCGATAATGGCATAAATAAAGAATAACATAGCGATGAGCAAACATACGTAAGGCAACGCCTGGCCAACGGGTCACATAATGATGGGAAAGGCGTTATTAGAAGTTGTAGTGCTTTTTCAATCATAGATATAATTATTTATTTAATTTTTGACTCACTTTAAATGATTGGATAAAAGTCCAAAGAAGTATACGAATAGTATAGCCCTGGCGTAAAAGTTTGATAAGTCTGGCCGCTCGGAACAGACGCAAAAAGCCAACACTTATGAAATTGAATTCCTATACACACAGTGAAACACAAACATTGATTTTTGACATTTATTAATAAAGTGATGCAATGCCCCTGAGTGTATCATATTATTACCTTGTTACTGACTGTGATCTCCATGACCAGGGCATCGATAACACTTCCCACGACTGTTATGAAATCAAATGTATTCCACGAATCTTTGAAAAAATTCTTCACCACATAATCAATGAAAAAATTATTGTAAAAATTATATAAATATTAAAAAACATTTTCAATGAGAGAAAGAGACAAAAAAATATGTTTAATGAATGAATGAATCATTTTTTTGGTGAAAATTTGCTGCAAATGTATTAGCCATACAATTGTTGACAATACCTTATCTAAGGCTATAAAGTTATCAAGGCAATTGATGTCTTTAGCTTGGTTAATATTATGGTAAATATAGGTGAAATTATTTGAAAATAATAGCATTTAGTGAGCATTGTCTGAGCCATGGCCACAGTGAACAAGTAGTGCTTATTTCCAATATTCTTAACCAATAGACCCCCTGTTCTCCCAACCGATGATTGAATGATATTTTTTCGTCTAATGTTTGCAAAACTATTTCAACAAAAACTCTTTTCAATCGACTATTTCAAGCACCCAATGCTTTGCAGTGAAGTGTTCTTTAGGCTGTGATAAGAGTTGATAGAAATTGTTGGCTTCACTTTGAATGCAACTAAAGGTTTGCGACTAAACTACTCCCAGTCCTCCAGTGGCTCATCGGTTAGTGTTAATTAGAAATGATAAGTAAACAATGGTCTGACCTTGCATCCCAGGGCGATTAGTTTGAGGATACACTCTAATAGGAAGAGCGCAGTGAATAGTTCGTTCATATATGACAACACGTCTACATAATTGGGATCTGCATCGTGGTACTAGATGGAGAGAGAGATACAAGCACATATAGTGACTGTTGACATTGCTTCTGGGTCCATTGTCAGTGCGAGAGTGTGTGTGCGATCGTATGTTTTCAAATACGACAGCGTTTTTATAATTAAATTTTTAAACATTTTTATGTAATTGTGTCTTAAGGATAGGTTGTCATAGGTATAGCATTGCCTAACCTTGATCATAGCATTGATCACAACTTGGTCATGTATTCGATCGGTTCTGTTATTTATATTTACTAACAATAGCTACAAATTATGTCTGAATTAATATTTGTTAAACAAATGAAATAAAATGTAAAACTTGTTATACGTTAAACAAAATAACATATTTTTGTATATATTTTTCAATACTTTATATCAAACATAATTCACATATTATTTTGTTTCTAATGTATAACAAATCTTTAATTTGTTTCAAATTAAATGTGAATTGAATTTTAATGTTATTTGAAATAAATATAAAACAAAATATTTTTATTGATTAAAAATATGAAAATTGTTTAAAATTTTTGTATTCATTTGTCTTTTGTCGAAAGGAATGTCTTATTCATTAATAGTTAATAAACTTTTTGATTAATTATTTTTATCAAACACTTCTTTTTCGTGCATTTGAGGCAAAGATTATTCATTGAGAAGTTCAATGAATACATGCATTGTGTTTGATATACATTGCAATCAAATGCAGAATATTTTCATTCAAAAAATGCACTTTTTATCAAAATTTCATTTTAAGCAAACATTTGATACAATCATAAATATATGCATCGAATGCAAGACATTGTCATTTTGAAATTCATGCCATGCCTTCAACACATGTTTTATCCATGGAACAAATGGGTCAATAAAGGGAGCGAAAGGTAATTAACAACTGGACCAAAAGGGACATGGATTCAGGAACAGGATCCACACCACAGGAAAGGAAGACGAGTGAACGGAATGTTTCAAATGACTACTACTTTTGAAAATAATATATCGATTATTCGTTTCGAGGTTTTCTTATCTTCAATATCAAGAGGAAAGGAAAGGAAAGGCATTTTGAATCGAATGGGAAGTGAATTCTGGATAATATATGACTACAGAAAATGTGTGACAACAACAACAACACTGTATATGAGATGTCATATCAAGAGTTATAACAGAAGAACAGTAGAACAGAAGCACAATAGAGACGACATGTTATATCCGTGCAGCAAATTATCACATGAAATGACCTTTCAATTAGTACTCGAGTGATCGTCGAGTATAATATTCAATACATATTTTGCCCCTTTTTTCATCTCATGGCGGATGACATATCTTACCCGACATCCGAATGCCGTGATCTTGAGCATACATTCAAGGGTAAAGAGTGCAGTAAAGGTGGCATTTGTGTACTGAAGAGTCAGTTTGTAATCATCGGTCTGTTGGTAGTACTGTTCAGATAGAGTTATAGCACATTATAGACATATTCACCCTTTCATATATAAGGTGTACTCTTATATCAGTAATGAATGTTTTGGATGGGATTTAATGCTCAAAATTATCAAACGATTTCAAAATATTTAGAGACTATAAAAATAATACAAATGGTTGAGAATATTAAACTAAAGCCCCTTAAAATGTACTTAAATTGTGGAAATTGAATGGAAATGGAGATAAAGTTTAAATGAGTTGACCTTCACATAACTGTGCCATAGAATGACAATGAAAGCCATTCCTTTGTCGAGACATTTAATTTATTTATTTTTTCTCATAATTTTCTATAAAATTTTATGAAATTCTCTTCAATTCATTTAATTTAATACTCATAGAAATGAATGAGTTTTTCGCTCATATGTTATCTAAAAAAATAATGACTAAAAGTATTCAAGACTTCAAAAATATAACAATAAATTAATGAATGAAAAATACTTTTTTGAAACACTCTTCAAAGCAATAAATATTTTGAACACAATTTTTCAGAATATAATCTATTGTGAAGTGAAGTGTAATTTAAGACTCGTTTGAAAATATATTGAATCGAAAATTGAATAATCATTTGAAGAAAACTCTATAAAAAATGACTACAATTATGTGATGACAACTATTCAGGGGTTGAATTGAAGAGAAATTGATCTCCACTTTCGTTTTGATTATAAAAGGGGTAAAATTTCTCAAATAATTTATATATAAAAGCTTTGAATTTTCGATACGAAAATGTTCATCAATATATCCTTGATCATCTTAATATATCCTTGATCACAAGAGTATTACCCAAAAATGGAGTATTATATGTACTTGATCAATTGAAAAAACATTTAATAGATATTAAATATATTATAATCACATAAAAAGACGACATAAAAATTAAGGGACAATTAGGCGGAGAAGAAAAGGCTACATAAACTTTTTCACCGGGGTATTAGGGGGGGTCATAAGGATGGGAATACATATATATAAATATATGTTTTATAGAATAAATACTTTATTATCAAATATGCACCCAATTCATAGTATTTGCATCAATGTTAATTCAATTGTAATTATTATCATATTTTAAAACCTATTATAAATCACATGCTTTTCAATGATAGATATGAATAGTATTTGTCTGTCAGTTATATTACAGACACTTCAATGAATTATAATTTGAAACACATGTCAATTTTGAAGCAAAACCCCCTTTTCTGATGACCCCTAACATTATAAGCACATGTGTTCACAAGAATTTTATATTTAATTTAATCTTTTCTTAATTTTAAAACTTAATTACAATTATATATCAATTATTATAATCTAATTCATGTCATGCATTTCAATGGAAACAATTGGCACGAAATGCAGCAATAATTGAGCAAGGTATTAGTAATGTTCATTTCAGATTCACTTCATTATTAGATATTTATTATTGAAAAATATTTGCATTTATTTTGTCTTTAATAATATTGACAATAAGTGACCGAAAGAGCAAAGAAGAGGACAGTAATGATGTAAATATAGTGTGAGAGTCATATCCTCTGTCATTGTTGACATTCCTGTCCATGAATTGCAAGCAATTATTGTCAGAATATATCAAAAATCAATATTTATTTTCTGGCAAAAAGTGAAATAAGAAATATATTGCGAATAGTTTTTGGCAAAATAAATGTAAATAAAACAAAGAAAGCACTGTTTGTATTGGAAGAAGTGCTCTTGCACATTTTCTATGTCAATATATTCGTTTAGTGTTCTTTACTTTGAGTTTAGCTCAATATTTATATAATAATGAATGTAATGATAGAGTAAAGACGATATGAATTGCTATTAGAGAATGGCCTCAATTCTCACACTTATATAATTCATAACTCATTTAATGACCTTGCTAATGCTTTCAATTTGAATATTCTTCATATTTCTTCAAATATATATATGTAATAAAATAATAACAAATGAATTTTTGCTTATATTTCATGTAATTTTCAGTAATAAATGTCTGAATATTTTATATTTATTCCATTTCCTAATAGTGTTTATATTAACGTCCTGGAGGATAAAATTTGTACAGAGTTTATTAATTTATAAAAAATATTTATAACTTAAATATTTATATTAT
>JAQIXR010000321.1:0-32905 GCA_034700825.1 Quadroppia sp. Gr-Ori-00064 | reverse complement strand
GTGAGAGAGAGAGAGAGTGAGAGAGAGAGAGAGAGAGAGAGAGAGAGAGAGAGAGAGTCACCTGTGTTACTGTCAATCCTTCATCTTTGCTAATAAGGCTAAATTCAGGGGTATTACCAAAAATGGATTTGACTCCAAGACTCGCCAAATGTGAATTGAGTCTAATTTTGGTCTCAGCTCTGAATCGGGGTAACCATAGCTCGCATTCCTCTTCTTTCATACTTTTTAAATAGTTATCAAATGCTTCAAAATTGAGTGAATCCAACAAATGAGTCATACTTTTTGAGTCACCTTTTTTTGGTAAAATTATATAAAAATCTAATTCTTGTTTACTGTAAGGAATGGCCAATATTTCAAAAGCCAACTTCTCTTCACTCAAATATTGATATTTTTGTTTCTTTAGAAAAATTAAAACTATTAAAAAACATATAAATTGTTCGCAATCTGTGATAATGTCTGTAATAAAACTATGAATAATACGAACCGTTATATACATTGTGTTCACTTTCACTTCACGAGTACCAAAGTTCTTGAACACCTCCTTCTTGGTCGAATTAAAGTCGAACGGTCTCTCCCATTGACCCTGTTATATAGTAATCTAGATCATTGTTAGGCAATGCACTATTGGTCTGAGGGGAGGAATAATAGATAAAACTGACTTTAAAATAGACGGCATTAATCAAAACCATTACAGTCTTTATGTCAACTGTTTTGAAAAAGTTGCGAATCTTTGAGTTTGTCGTCTCTTTGATCCAATCATTGATGATAGAGATGGCATCCATTTCCGTGAAGTCAAGCGAATCACTTTTTGCGTTATAATATTCTTTCAATAATTGTCTGTAATTTTCATCGATTTTGTATTGTTTTGACGCAAACACTCCATTGGCTACAGATATCTCATATGACTTTTGGCCATCACTTCCATTGATTAATTGTTTTTGTATGTCTTTCCACATATTATTCAACTGCTTGTCACTAATATTCGTGTATTTCATCAATTTCCTTAACTCGTCCTTGGTCTTTCCTTTACTGCCATGATATAACAGGGTTATTGTCATAGATATACTCAATGGTGAGAATAATATATTTCGCTTTCCGTCTGAAGACTTGAATATTTGTCTCAACAGTGATAGCGATAATGAATTGGATGAGCTCTGGATGGATGAGCTCTGGATGGATGTGTTGTTGGATGTGATGAATGAGATGCTGTTGAAGACAATCAATACCACTAATAATAATGTCTTCAAAAATGACATTTTCATTGAATTATTTAATATTTTTGTATTTCTTAATCAAATTCATTATAAAAATACAGATGTTTTCAACATTTTATGACATGTCTCACAACAGCAAAAGGATTGCAATTTCTTTCAAACTTTTACTCAAATTCTTTTCAATGACTTATTAAAGAAAATGTTTTTACTTTTATTTTGTTTTTATTTTTGAAAATATTTGTAACAATTATTTGAAAATTTATTATAAGAATAGATTTGACTAAATATTTGATGAATGAATATATGGTTTAAATATTTGTTAGTTTTGAAAACGTCTATAAATTTTAGGTCTTTTTTGTTCATAAATTTGTGCCAAACTTTTACTGTGAAAGCGATCAAAGAATTCAATGTTTTTATCATCTTTTCGGTGATATCTATACTCTCGGTCATACTGTGTGTCAAATGTCTGCTGTGTTGGCCTGTATTGAGTTGCAGGTGTCGGTGTCGACCCTTTTTGATCATTGGATTCTTTATTAATTTCTCTATCCTTTAAAACGTCTTCAGCGCTGTCAGGTCTGGCAGTGGTGTCAACATATTCTTGGTCCTCTTCATTGGTCAATAGATATGGTTTTATTTGATTAAAAAGACTTTTATTTTGAAAAATGTGTTTTTCATTCAAATGATTGTCAGTTTTCGGTGTTTTTGATGAATAAAAGTTTTCAAATATATTGCGAGTTTTGATCACTTTTGCTGTCATTTGATTTCGTGGCAAAAATATTGTCGATTTATAGCTCTTAGATATCAACTCATGTCTACCCGACTCGTCATTGTCTCCATTGGCCACAGATTTGAAACCGTTGTCCAAAAGAGTCAAAACTTCTTTACCATGAATTGAATTGACTTTTTTTGGCTCATTTAATGTGTAATTCCTATGACTTTTGCCTTCAATGGCATAGCCATAAAAAGGTCTGAGCGCTGGCACAGCAATACCTCCTGTGCTGTAATTCTTGCGCAACAGAAAACTTCTAAACTCGAATGGCATGGAAGCTATCGGTGCCGACACTGTTGACGATGACCAGTGGTTGGAGTTTGTGGCCAATGGGGACAACCGATGGCGCCGATGGATCATACGCTTTGGTACAGCACTGGCATTCACATCGATGGCAGAGGACATACCGGGCCCTACATTTGGCTAACAAATAAACAATTATAAAATTACTTAAAATATTAAAAGTTATCTTATGTTAAGACACAGGAATAAAAGGGAAGGGAATTAAGTTGGGTTTGGGTTTGGGTTTGGGTTTGGGTTTGTGTTGAGTTTGTATTCAACTTAAGTGTGTATACAATAAGTAGTCGTAATTTGTTGTCAAATGTTTTGTTTGTTTTGCTTTAATTCAAAATCAAATTATTTGTTAAATTATGCCAAAAATTGTGGACATCATTGAATTGTCTGACAGTGAAGACATTGAAGACATTGAGGACATAGAAGAAGACAATGAAGTGAATCACTGCATAATGACAGCAAAGTTCGTGAAGTATGTGATGGACAACAAGAGTGGAAGTGATGCCAACGCCGGCCTCTCAGCCCATGTGCTCAACAATGACATACTGTTGGATGTCTTCAGTTATCTGACTGTCGAGGAATTGGTTCAAATGCTTGACGTTTGTCAACAGTTCTCACAAACAGCTAAATATCTGCTCCAAAAGCGACCACTCCTTAGGGTTGGCTTCAAAGACATGATTACAACCAATGATAACAACTATATGTTTGGCGAAGACGTCTTCGACCACAAGAATGGCGTCAATGCAGACATCAGTGGATATCTGACCAAAGATATGGCCTACGGTTATGTGGATCTAACGGAAGCCGGAAGTAAACAATACTTAAGCCATGTGTTGGCCAACTGTCCCAACGTTGAGGTGTTATACTTAAGACAGTGTCTTATAGACAGTCAACTGTTCGCTGATCTCAAGACTTATTGCAAACAAATTCAAAGAATTCATTTCAGTGTAATTAGTGGTCTGTTCGACAAATACAGCACTTATAGGCCATACGACGACAACCCACGTGACCACAGCACCGGTATATCATTGATAGAGTTTCTCATATCCGAAGAGATCACGCATTTGTCTATTGATAGTGACTTTGATATCGACTTAAGACTCAACAATGGATGGGATTATTTGAGTGACACTCGAGTCAAGAGTCTGTCAATCAATGGTTGCATTGATTTGAGATATTTTTTCAATTGTTTGCCACAAACCATAAGGCGTTTGCATTTGTTCAGCCATTGTGTCCACAATGAAGACAATGATCTGAATCACAACTATTATTGCAATCATTATTACTGCGACAAAAGCTTTGGCTTCAGATCTATGGAGCGGTTGGTGAAGGGAAATGGCGTTCGTTTGAGTCATTTCATTATTGACAGCTATCTCATCGATGGCCAGACCTTTGAGCTCATTATCGACAATATGTTTGAATTGATTGAATTGAGCGTAAAGTTCGCTAATACAGAGCTAATACCCCTGCGATTGATGGCACGTATGGCCCAAAATCAGTCTAAACTCAAGACCTTATGTCTTATAAATTGTGTTTTCGAAAACAATTACGAAATCAATGACCCATTGGTTCCAACACTGAGTGTCGAGACATTGGTGTGGAATAGATGTTCAATACATGCAAAAACTGTTGACATATTTATGCGAATGTTGTCTAAAGTAAAGAGTCTTACATTCAATAGATTTGTTTGCTGTGAATGCAGTCAACAATCGTTTCAATCGTTTTACAACAATAACCGAAATTGTGTTCAATGTTATGCCAAATGTGTTCACAGTTTGTGTCGTTTGCCTAACATTGAAGAGCTTTATATAAACCAATGTAATGTTAGGACAGAATTGTTTGACTCATTTGTTCACTCCTTCCCCAAATTGAGTACAATTCGTGTCAATGATATTTACAGTGATTTTAATGTTGATATTTATGAACATTTGGTTAACGTTTGTCTTAGTATTTGTCGAACCGATAACAATAGAGTACTTGTGGTTAGATTAGGGAATCAAATGAAAGTGAATGCCTTTAGTGAGACAACTCTCCCTCAAAACATCACTATTAGTGTCTGAGTTCACCAACAATTGATTCTACTATTATCTGACATTTCATTCATTCATCAATTTTTATAATCTGTTTGCAAATCATTAATTAATTATAATTTTTTGTAATTAATTTTCAATAAAGACATACTTTTTTATATGAATTGAAGGAATTTGTGTCCAATTTGTTCAAATCGTTTTCACTGTTCGTCCCTTTCTTTGAGTCTATACTTATGTACATCAAAAACACGACTGAAAGTAGAGAACAATTTATTTTATTTCTTAAATTATTTTTAAAAATATATAAATTTTCTTCAAAAGTAGAGATGTTTTTAATTATGAAATATATTTTGAGCAAAAGTTCACTGAACCTAATCTATGAAATGATTACATATTTTTTATAATAATAATTGAAAACAGTTTAGGAAGTAATGGTTAGGAAGTATAGGTTCTGGATATTAATTTTAATCATAAGCTTATATAGTATTAAATATTTATAATTTAATAAAACATTTCATTATTAAGTCTTAACAGTAATTGAGGCCAAAAATCAAATTATAAATTGAAAATAATCTCCATTTTAGAGCATTAGTTTTTGATGGAATACCCCTTTAAAGGGTTACTGTATTATAATTTTGTGGACATTTTCTTAAATTAGATTTAAGTAATCTTTTACTTACGAGTTATTATAAAAGTGATGACTAATAAAAATATACATTTATTCAACTTATCTGACATTTGACATAAATATATATTTTTATAATAATCGCATCAAAGTTGACATAAGAAGAGATTCACTGCAATAGATATTCTGCATATTCTTCGTAGTCGTCTCTTTCATATCAACGGTATATCAAAAATATCGATACATTTTTAATTCACTTTTCTTCACATTTTTAAATTTTAGTTTGAATTTCAAATTAAAAAATTCAAAATACAGAAAATGAAAATAATTTTTCTTTTATTGTTTTTGCTTTTAAGACAAGAATTTCCTGAATTTTTGTGATATTGTTATTGAAAATTTTATTGATATTTTTTAGTGTTGTTGTAATTAAAGGACAATTATCTGCAAATAAGAGCACAAACTCTATTAGAAAATTAATTGCCTATTGAATGGTGTTATACGCCATCGGTTATTACGGTCATTGGTTTTCATATAGTCTTGAAATTTGTTGTTTGCGGTCAATAATAGAGAGAGTTTTTGTTGTTATTGTTGTCATATAAGGGTCTGTAATGTCAGGGGAGAGACAGCTTTACACAGATATTATCGGACATTTGGTCTGAATATATTATCTTTCAACTTATCAAGCAATTTATATTAGTTTATATCCCCTTAATGTTGACACCCTGGTCAAGTTATTCTCAATTCATAAAAGAATAACATTTTCAATTGATGTATAAGTACTAATATTTTGTCACCCTTTGCCACCCTTTCCCACTATTAGACGAAATTATTTTTTAAATAATTAAAAACTCCTTATAATTGAGACAAAAATTTGTTATTTTAATTGTTTTTCATTAAAAAAATATATTTTGCAATAATTTGTATTATTTTATTTATATAATAAATGACTTTAATTGTGAACAAAAAATATATTTATAAACAAATTCATATAAACATAAAATATATTTTTAATTGAAAGCAATTTTTCGAATAATTCTTGTGTATATATTAAAAACCTATTGGCTTGAGATTGGCGTCCCTTTCCTTTCACTTCTTACTAAACTTTTTTATTAAATAAAAAACTAAAACATAATTTAATAATTAATTTATTTATTTATTTATTAATTAATAACAAATTCATTTATTTTAAATAATCAATAATAAAGACAATAATAATGTTTAATAATAATTATTTTAATTAATATTCATGATTCAAATTGACCTTGATCAAAATGTTTTAATATTACAGACAGTATTGAAGTAAATAATATATAATATTATATATGAAATACTCTCTAATATTGAATAAGATTTGAATAAATTTATTTGACTTTAATTTTATAATCAATAGAATTGGCATTACTTTCCTCTGAGTTGTCTTCAATCTTATGAATCAATTTAAATAGTTTGAGAATATTGTGCGGAAAGTAATGCAGTTTTGAGTCTTTCCACATAGACTTGAAAATGATGGCCAGACTATTGTAGGTTCGATCCGATCCCCGACCAAACCTGATGGGCAACCCATGGACCATACAATTACCGCAGTTTCTTCGGTTCACTCTATGGGCTGTATTGCACGTAAAAAGACATGACTCGTCCATTACATCCCTGTTCGCATTGATTACATTTATATTTAAATAAAATAATAATAAAATGACTAAAATTTGTTTGAATTGCATTTCGAAAAAATATTTTCATTTATTTCTTCAAAAGTGATTCAAATTTGCATTTTTGGTCGAAAAGACAAATTATTTCTTTTTTATTTGATTCTCAAAGTCTTTGTTATTTATTATGTGAACTTTTATTATTATTTTTGAGATACAAAATATATTTTCTCAATAATTGGATATTTTTTGTTCAAAACTTCCCACTCTTATAGTTCTACAGTAGTTCTGTTTAACACTGTTTAAACAGTTATTGTATTACTTGTAAATGAATTATAATTTCATTTATTATTCTTTAATATTTTTGTTATTGAAAAAAATTTTAATTAAATTCTCATAGAATTAATAACTGTTTGTTTTGATAGTGAATGTGAATTATATAATGAAATTACATCTGTTTTGTCATATAATAAAAGTAATATAAAAAGAAAATCTAACCAACAAACATCATTTGACCAAGTATAAACTCTTATTTACCATGCTCAAATATTAAGTTAAGTACAAAATTTTTAATTTAAATTTTATTAAATAAATTTTGACAAATATTTGCATATTTTTCTTCTCAAATAATCAACACTTCTTTTCTGTTATGAAAATGACATAAACATAAACGCAATGTTAAATGTGTTTTGACTTATGGGTCAACAAATGGTTGAGGCAATGAAATGACCTTAAAGTTGAGCCTCAAGTCCTGACATACACTACAACCATATATCGTAAGCAAACCCATTATTCACGTGAATAACATTTAGTTTTTGTTTTGTATTTTATCTCATAATGTATGACATTCTGTTGACAATAGATGATCATATGAGCAAGGTCATGTCAACTACTACTTGTTCCAGTACTGGCACGACAGTCAAGATGAAAGATGCATACATTTGTCAATCATAGATATATTACCAATTTTTATGATTATCTTTGCATTTGCTGAAGAAATACAATCATAACAAACAATTACATCACATATCATATTCTGATAGATTTTGCTCAACATTAATGCATTCATATCTACAGTGAAAATATTTCTTAACATTTATTTAAATATTGTATTAATTTTATGATTAATTTGTTTTTATAATTCATATTAAATGTCACAAAAAATGCTTAAAATATGATTTATAAATAAAAATAAAGGTTTTATTTTGTGAATAATTCTTTACAAAGATTTTATTATAATAAGGAATAATAATAATAATAATAATAATACAAATAATATATATTTTTTCATTTTATTACAATTATTTTACTGCAAACTATTATATAAAAAAACTTCCACTGAAAGAGATTTATAGTAGTCGGAAGGGGGACAACATTTTGCAGTTTTTCTTATTTTTATAGTTTTATGAAAAGATAACGTTTTTTATTATTTAGTGCAATGAATGAAAAATAAATATATATTTCAATGAGTTTTACAAATCAATGAAAAGGAAAAATCGATACAAACTTAACAAATCACATGACAGGTCTGTGAGGCTATCGATCTGTTATGCAATCTTTATATTAATATAACTTTTTTCTCTTTCAATCAAATAAATGCCCTCTTTCTTACTATTTTGATGGCCTTCTTATTAGCAAATGATTACGAATTTATTATAAATTTTATATCTTTTTAAGAATTGTAAAAATTTATTATCAAAATCACAACTAATTTATTGATTATATTTTAATAAATTTTTATACAAAGTTTGCAATAATTTTATTGATAGCATAATTACATTAAAATTAAAGGGGTATTACTTGTTTACAATTTAAATCTACCCTTTTGTTTATAATGTATCTTCCAATACCCCTTGAAGTTCAATATAATGTTTTTCTCAATAATGTTTGAATAATTAGTATTAAATCTCAACATATTTTCGATTATTAAACTTTTTTTTGTTTATAACAAATATTTTGAAGAAATTAATATATTGTTAAAAATTTTATTATAAAAAAGATATTTGAATATTTGACTTTGAATACCCCTTAGACCCTCCGAGCTTGACCTCGTTGTCTTTGTATGCATATGTGGTTTAAAATATTAAACCTTTTATCTGACTCTAAACTACTGATGAAATATTAGTTTCAGAAGTTTATCGCAAAAAAGTTATGGTTTTTTTTGATTTTTATTTGCTATTAAACTCGAAATTCAATTTTCATTTGTTTTGATTTTTGTGAAGAAAACCAAACGAAAACCAAATGAAAACCTCAAAAAACAATAAAAATCCAGATTAAAGTAAAGGGGAGGAGATGTAAATGAAATAAAAATTGGTCCATATTTTTGCATTCAATCACACTTTCGATAACTTTTTTCAATATTTTTTAATATAAAAGGCTTTTTAAATCGTTTGAGACTTTTAAGTATTAATTAAGTAATTGATTTGAGAGAAATCTGACAAATATCAGAGAAAAGGGTTTCATATTAAATATAAAATTCAATTATGATTAAAGTGAGTAATCATTAAATGAAAGTCTTTTACAAATTATATTTACATTTTTGTTAAGAAAATCCTTAACAAATTCTTGTTTATAACGAGAAAAAAATGTTTAATATATTCTTGTGTTCAATATTTATGTTATTAGACAGCAGTGATCCTGTCGTTTGTGGCCGTGTGCAGCGCGAGCTCATGGAACGGAATGGGAGGAATGGGATCGTGGGATAACGGACATAATAACAATGGTTATGACGGACACAACAATAATGGCCACAACAATAATGGCCACAACAATGGTTATGATAATCACGACATATCACACCCTATTCCCTATGCATTCGGGTATGACGTGAAGGACGACCACGGACTCAACCTGATGAGAGAGGAGAAGAGTGACGGCCACGGATCAGTTCATGGGTCATACGCCTATAGGGACGGTCACGGCATCCATAGACATGTTGAGTATGTGGCCGATAAGAATGGTTTCCGCGCACGAGTCAAAACCAATGAGCCGGGCACTGCTCGTAGCCATCCCGCCGACGTTGACATGAACGCCGACCCCATTATCACGCATTCTTGGGGACATGGAAACAATGGCAACAATGGGGGACATGGAAACAATGGGGGAAATGGTGGTGATGGCGGTTATGGCAAAATGAGTTACGGCCGAAACCACTGGTAATCCATAGCTATATAATTGTCATAAATAATTGTTTTAAATTATTTTTGAAATAGATTTTCATTTATAGAAAAAATATACAAATTTTTATTATTAATTATTATAATTGTTTTTGTATTCAATTGTGTAATGAATTAAGAAATAATAGTAAACACTTCAACACATCTCTCATAAAAATGGTATTATTTTTATATTAAGTAACAATTATTGGTTTTATTGCTTTATCAGTAAGTATTCGACAATTGTTTGTGACTTAAGATCTAAATGAAAGACCAATGGATGGGTAGGTCTGAAAACAATGTAAATATTGTTGAAATGAGTTTGAAATAAATTCTTTTTAATATAACAATTTTTACTCTATAATGAACTCATATACAGTTCATTAAAGAAAATTTATAGTGTTTTTTGTGGCAATGAATTTTGTGATTTTTTGTCAACTTTTTGCTGAATTAACACTTTATGTGAAGTGAAGAGAAATCTTAATTTTTGCCAATTTATCAAAAATTAAAACTCAATTCCTCTGATAAGTGATTATGTGGTTTGAAATGTTCATTACATTTGATTTACATTCAAAATGGATTACTGGCTATTGATTTTGATCCTGTCCTCATTGGCACCAATTCCTATACAATCCGGTGAACAATCATTTTTATTATTGAAAAATCAATTTAAAAAAATATTATATTTGTTGTTATTTTCAAAATAATTCAATTTTGTGAATACCTATAGAATTGGTGAGGAATGAGTCGGTCGTTAATCAATGGTTGGCACCAAAACATATGTCGGGCCAGAGGGAGCTCAGAAGTTTGGCGTCTAACCAAGGTAAAATTTTCTTTAAATAATAAAATAATTTTAAATCTTATTTATTAAACATTATTTCATTTAAATCTTAATTTCAAAAATTCCAAAATCATTAAAAACTAAATAATTCCCCTTAAAAGGTAATTATGTTTTACTTGTTTTCAATTTTGATTTCAATTAGTTTTCAAACGAATTAATTAATGAAAAATTATTTGTTTTTTACAACAATTTTTTTGAGTGATATATTTGTACCACTTTTTAGTAGAATATTTCATACGATTTCATATAAGATATAAACCCTTTTCGGTGACACTCTTTCACATACCTTTAGCCACACAAACTAAGCTCAATTCCGCACCCGATGACATGATTGATACACCCTCTCCACCATATGCTGCCGGCGCCTATAGGGGAGGCATTGGTAACTATTTGCCTCTATTTTTTAATCTCAAATTTTACTGAAATATTTTCAATGAAGGCTATAGTGTTGTTCCCAATGGCCACGGATATCAAATGCCAAACTTCTATCAAGGTCCTCCTGTGCCCAATCCCATCCCATACCAACCTATCTTTTATAACAACGGAGGTAATTATGGTCCAAATCAAGTGCCATATGGAGGAGGACCAGGATATGGAGTACCCCCTCCTCCTGGATGCTGTGGTGGTGGAAATGGAGACAGACCTGTGGGTCAGTTGTTATTTGAATTAAATATATGAAAAAAGAAATAATAATTGAATTTGTGAATGAAAAGAGTCATCAAATTTGGTGATAAACGCCGTCTTGAATGCAGATCAATGTGAAGGACATAAGGAAAACAATTTCACAGTTTTGTTGGTTTTCGACAAAAAGGAGTTTTGCATAAAACAGACGATCGTTGACAACAGTGTCTCTACTATTACTGCAAAATTTAATAAGAATAATATCGTTAATGAATTACAATATTTTGTCACTATTTTCAAACAAAGAGGCGGTCAGTATGTTTTGAGACCTAAATCACAATACCCTAAAACCCCCTGTTTATGAGTCACTTTTTACTGGTATATCAAATGAAGTAATATTTTTAAACACTTTTAGGACACACTTTCCTTGAGTTATTGTGTTATGTGATCAGAGGCCGGGACTCTCTGGAGGGGTTGTGGGTGTTCTTGAGAATTATCATAAAGGACGGGCAGCTGTTCCGTAAGTGCGGTCCACATCCGGACAGTTCACACATAAATGCAGATAACATCACATTATTGGTCGCGGATTTACTGCCACAACAATTAGCCAAATGTCATGCCCTTCCCAGTGGGTGCTGGGAAGTTGTCAGGTCCTCGTCCAACACCGTCTGCCAGGACAACACAGCACTGATATTTTAGATGTTGTTTTCAAATGAATTTCTTTTAATACCAAAAAAATTTAAATTAATTCTAAATAAAGTTTACGAAAAGAGATTTTATTTTGTTTTTTTTTGTAAAAATATTTTGTTTTTAATAATATTTTCAAATAAAAATTGAGTTTAATTTGGTTTTCAACAAACATTTAAACATTGATTGCCTTCATATATCTTTCACAGAAATCTCAGTAATTAATAGTTTTTAGATCTTGAGCGCCGGTAGTACTTCACCAATAATTATAAACTTTTTGTATGTAAAGAATGATTAGAAACAAATTGTTAAAATATTTACAATAAATATGAAAAACATTTTAGGAATAATGTTAGCATTGATTGAAATATAATATTTTCATTGAATTCTTCATATCATTGAAACTCAATTACTTTGAAGACTATAGAGATTTCATCTAAAATCTTAAGCACAGGTACTGTATCATTGAGTTCAATCACTTTCAATAGCACTTGAATACGTGGGAAATGATTTGATGTAAATATTTGTAATAGTATTTCAAACCATATTTAAACAGCAATTGATTATACATTACAGGAATACAAGTCATATATTCCATTATATTGTTATTAAGGGTTTATTCGTTATTTTAATGCTTAATCCCTTTGAAGACCACCCCCTTTGACGTTATCTTCTCTGAGATAAGAAATTGGATGAAAAATAACTTAAGTATAAAAGCAAACATTTTTCAACTTAACTGAAATTCAATAATTGTTTTACAAAAAAAATGTTCAATTCTTTATAGAAGTGAATAATGGCTTTAAATCCTATCAAATTAACTCTGTTTGTCATCATAGCCGTAGCTTTTGGATGTCAACCATCGGTTGCCAGTGAAACAAAGTGTGATAACAGTCGCTGTACGGAACCGGTGGCCAACAAACTGAACGTACATCTGGTGCCGCACACCCACCTCGACGTCGGGTGGTTGAAGACAGTCGATCAGTTGTATTATGGATCTAATAATAAATACCAAACAGCGGGCGTTCAGTACATTCTCGACTCAGTTGTCAACCAATTGATTGCAGACAAGCAAAAGAAGTTCATTTTTGTAGAAATAGCGTTCTTCTGGAAGTGGTGGAAATTGCAGAATAATGTCACCAAAGAGGCGGTCAAGGGATTGGTCAATGAAGGTGTGTTTGCATCACTTTATAGGAACCCATCTTATGATTGTGTCATAAATATAATGTCATTAAAGTGTTTGTGGTTTTAGTTGTCATTAATTGAGATAAAATTTCAAGTATTGATTGAAAACAATGTTTTCGATAACTCAATAATATTTAGGAACAGATTATATGAAGTACTGCTCTATAGCTATGAATGAGTATAGCAAAGAATATGCGAACAAATGACTGAAAAGAGTTTGAAAATAACTTTTAATACAAAATAATACAATGTTTCGTTTGCACCGTTAGGTCGCCTGGAGTTCATAAACGGTGGTTGGTCTATGAATGACGAGGGAACGTGTCATTACAGCTCAATCATTGATCAGATGACATGGGGTCACAGACGACTGACCGACCAGTTCGGCACATGTGGTATACCAAAGATCGGTTGGCAAATCGATACCTTTGGCCACAGTAGAGAACAGGCGAACCTATTCGCCCAAATGAACTTCAATGGGTTCTTCTTTGCCAGAATGGATTACGAGGACCTGGAGAAGAGAATGAGAGAGAAGACAATGGAGATGGTATGGGAGGGAAGTGATGACTTGGGACCCGATTCGGACATATTCACACATATGATGAAAATGGATTTCTATGGTTTGTGTCATATTATAACAGATTTACAGTCAGATTGACGTCATTTCTATCATCAGGTCCTCCCAAAGGGTTCAATTGGGATCTGGTGGGAGGAAGTGATGACCCCTTCATCGATGACCCTGAGTCTGAAGACTATAACGTGGATGCAATCGTTGAAAATTTTATAAACTTTTCTAAAAGCTATTCGAAAATGTTTGCCACGAATAACCTCTTGTTCCCAATGGGAACCGACTTCCAATACCAGGCCGCCGGACCCTGGTATAAGAACATGGATAAACTGATTAAATATGTCAATCAAAAACACAGTGAACTGAATGTCTTCTACTCCACCCCTTCCTGTTATCTTCATGGCGTTCAACAGTCAAACCATACATTCCCTACAAAGTCAGATGACTTCTTTCCCTATGCTATTGACCCTCACAGCTATTGGACGGGCTATTTCTCGAGTAGACCAGCGCTCAAGAGGTATGAAAAAGTCGGAAATAATTTGCTTCAGATATGCAAACAAATCGATTCGCTGAACATTTTTGGGGATAAGTATGAGAAAGAGATCACATCTTTGAGGGAATGGATGGGAGTATTACAACATCACGACGGCGTCACCGGCACTGAGAAACAACACGTGGCCAACAATTATGCGCTAAAACTGTACAAAAGTATTGAAAAATGCAAATCAGTTATCAATGAAGGCTTACAGCAATTGATGGCAATATCGGAGCGAAAAACAAATCAAATATTTTGTCAAAATCTGAACATAAGTGCCTGTGATGTGACGGAAGGCAACGACCTTTTGGCCGTCACAATATATAACCCGATCGGAAGAGCTGTTCAACATTTGCTTAGACTTCCTGTAACTCAAATGACTTATGAAGTTATGGATCCGTTTGGAAAACTTATTAAATCAGATGTCGTTCCCATACCTGACATTGTGTTAGGTTTGAAGGAAAGGGTGAGTAAAGCAAGACATGAATTGGTATTTGAGACCGAAATACCAGCGCTTGGATTCGCGACTTATTTTCTTAAATTAAATAAAGAAAAAATAAATAAAACAATTATTAAGAAAATTACAGAAAGTTTTTCAGTAAAGACAAACACTTTTGACATTATGTTCGCAAAAGAGGGAAAACTCATTGGAATTCAATTAAAGAGCGGGAAAGTCGTTAAAGTGAATCAAGAATTTCTCTTTTATAAAGGAATGGCAGGAAATAACACCAAAGCAGAACTTAGAGCTTCGGGTGCCTACATATTTAGACCAGACGGTCAAACACCACAACCTTATGACCCAAAAGAATTTGAGGCAAAATTAGTCCAAACCTCTGAAGGTTTGGTCGAAGTTCACCAAAAGGTCAACTCATATATAAGTCAAGTAATAAGTGTTGATCCGAATGAAGAATATGTGGTATTTGATTATGTCGTCGGACCTATACCTGTGTCCGACAGCATTGGCAAAGAGATTATCTTCAGATACGATACAGATTTAGTCACATCCGGTGCCTTCTATACCGACGCCAACGGAAGACAAATTATGAAAAGAGTCCGAAATTTTAGACCGACTTGGAATCTAACCGCCACTGAACCCGACGCTGGGAACTACTATCCGGTGAACAGTCGTATCGCTATCAGAGATGAAGAGCAAAACATTCAAATGACTGTTTTGAACGACAGATCACAGGGAGGTTCGAGTCTTAGAGACGGAAGTATTGAACTAATGGTTCACAGAAGAGATCTTTTTGACGATGCCTTTGGTGTTGGCGAACCTCTCAATGAGACGGGATTTGATGGAAAGGGTTTAGTCATTAGAGGAAAGTTTTGGCTTTTGATCTCTAGTATTGAAGATTCGGCTCAACTTCACAGAGATTTGGCTCAAAGAATATTTATGGAACCGTTGATCACTTTCGCCAAAATAGACTCAACCGATGATTATCTCAAAGACCACAAAACCCAATATTCAGGTCTAACCCGAGAGTTGCCAAAGAATATTCATTTATTAACTTTAGAGCAATGGAGAGACGGGTCATATTTGTTACGATTAGAGCACTTCTATCAGAGGAACGAATCAAAAGAACTTTCAAAACCCGTGACAATTGATTTCAGAGACCTCTTCCAAACCTTTGAGATCACAGAAGCTGTAGAAATGACATTAACGGCGACTGAAGAGAAAAAATCTGCAAAACGTTTGAAATTCAACAAAAATTCAAACAAAATTCGTTTTGAACCACAAAAACATGACTTAAATACCAATGACTTAACAATTACTTTGAATCCAATGGATATCAAGACTTTTGTCATCAAAGTTAAGGCTCGTTAACCGAAAAATTAAATATAATTTGATTAAAATGTTTATAAAATATTTTTTATAAAAACATTTTCAAAAAATGTTTAAAAAATATTTTTATTATTAAATATTACTGAAATTTCTTGTAATAAGAATTGATTAAAATTTATAAAAATACTTTAATATCGAAAATCACATTTGATTATAATTTTGATTATAATCTCTGTTTGCTTAGGATTGACAGCAATTATGTCAGACATGACAACAATGTCTTGTTTTTTATCACATTTTATTAGTAGGAGAAAGACGATACTGGCAACATCCAATAAGATTGCCGTATTCCCTAAGCCCCACCCCTTTATAAGAAATAGGTTGAATACGGTAACGGTAGTTATGGAAACGGTATCTACGGTAACGGTATATACGGTAACGGTATAAAATCAAATCAAAAACATAAATCAAATGAGATGACAGTTTAAACAAACCATTCTCACCCAAAAAATGAAATCAATTAAATAGTTTTGATTTTTAAAAAATTATTTATTAAAAAATAAATGAAATACATGAAAGAAAATAAAATTAAAAATTAAATTCATGAAAGAAAATAAAAATAAATGAAATACATATAAGGAAATAAAAAATAAAATGAAATAAATGCAAGAAAATAAAAATAAAAGGAATACATGAAAGAAAATTAAAATAAAAATTATATAGAAGTGCCTGGTGGCAAAAAGTTTATATTAAATGAATGAGCTGATGAGCGTCCTGTGCAACTCTTCTGATGATTGAAGATATCACTTGTGTAAATAGGTATTTTGCAATACCTACAGGGAATCGATGGTTTGTCCACATCGTCAATTGTGCGCTTTTTGCCCGAGGTTGTGTCTTGACCCATGGTTTCCTTGATATCCTTTACGAATGCAAGGATATTCTCCAATATGCAGTCATTAAGAGTGAACTTATGTCTGCATAAGCGCTAATAAAAAAATATTTAATAAAAAGAATTTCAAAATTAATAAAACTTACATCCAATTTCCATATAGAGACTGCCAAATCGCTAATACAATCATGTGAGGACCTTTTCTTCATTCTAATGACCTGACAGCATCTTGTACATTGCCAATCATTCAGATCATGAAATTTACACTTCTCTTCATGATCAAACATAGTATTTTGAGGGCCAATGTATTCGCAACCATTTTTTTCAAATTTACATTTGAACTAAAATTAAAAAATTATTTTTAATAAAAGGAATAAAATGATATATAATCAAAGTACTAACCTTTAAGTCTTCAATGACAGACTTAGCAAAGTAGTTGACTCGGGTATCTTCATCCACATTATCAAGTGCAGGATCACGGCAAGTTGGGCATCCAGGAGCAATGGCGACGGCATCAAGAAGACATTGGTCACAAAAAGTATGGCCGCAAAATGTAATTCTTGGATCCTCCATAACATTCATACATATAGGACACTTTATAATTTCGCACAAAGCAGGAGAAATACCAACACTTCTTTCAACATCAATCTCGGAGAGAAACTTTTCATTTATATTATTTTCCATTGTATTTAAACTTATTTAAAACTAATATATTTGAATGACTTCAAAAGTGTGTAAAATTTTCGAAGTTTTGCAGACCTTATATACTATGCAAGTAGTGCGCAGAAAGCCTATCGTCAGTTTGTAGTCACTATTTTTAAAATTTGTTTATCAAAACAAAAATATTTTTCTAAAAACACCTGAAAGTCATTTAAAATATTTTTGCAAAACAAAATTGTTTTCAAAATAATATTATTCAAAGAAAATGTTTACAAAATATATTTAAATAACAAAATCATGTTATTCTAAGGGAACAATTAATGTACAGCTTAAAGCTTATTTACAAAAACATCTGGCAATTAAGGACATGAAAAACAACTTTGTTTAAAATTTTTTCTTAAGTCATATATTAAACTTCAAAAAGATTCACAAAAACATTTCTAAAACCATTAGCACTAAAAGTATTTCTTAAATCACATCTTGAAAACATTTATTAAAACATTTGATTTCTAAGGACATAAAAGAAAATCTATTTTAAAAGCTTTAAGTCATAAATAAATGTCAAAGTTGTTATCGACAAAATCCATTAGCATATTTTCACAAAGACTTTTCTTAAAGACATTAGCGCTAATGGTATTTCTTAGGGCACATCTGGAAAATGTTTACAAAAGCATTTGAACTTTATGGGCATAAAAGCTTTTAGTTTAAAAGCATTCATAAATAAAAGTTGAAAGTTGTTTACGATAGCTACTAAAAGCATAGTTTCAAAAACACTTTTCTCAAAGCCATTAGTGCTTAATGTATTTCTTAAGGCGCTTCGGAGGGCTCACACAACACAAACATTTTTTCCTCCTATGGTAAGTACCGCCTATTTTTTTGTATAAAAGCAACTGATTTTTGACCAAAATTTTCATTTTCTTTGCAACTATTTTCCACAACAGTTGACTTCAAACTTTAGATTTTTATAAACAATGTCTTCCACCAAAATCCCATTCATTGATGATGAGTTCAGTTTGGCAGCCAACGAGGTTGTGAGCCGAGGACGTGTCCTCGATACCATTGGTATACTTTTTTATATATTTTGTAAGTTTCAATTATTAATGTTTTTTTTTGTTATTGTTTATATATAGATATCTCTGAGGATAGTGAGGGCTATTTGGCTTATTTAAAAGCAGAGTTGGAGTCAATAATCGAAACTCCAAACAACAATGAAGCCATCATAATGGATCAATTGGATAGCGATGTCTTTAGTTCATCTGCCTCAACCTCACCAGCACTTTCGCCGCAAACTCTTCCGCCTTTCCGTTGGTCCAAAACTGGAAAGGTTTCGATGTACGACTTCGACAACAACGCAAGAGATGTCTGGTCAGATGCGTCTTCCAACAATGGATCAGATTGTAGTGGAGAAGATGAAGAGGACGAGGATATGAATGGAAATTTCGTTCCATATTATCCCAAACAATATCCACTCTTCTCACCTCCTCCTATGTCTCCTGCGCCTTCGGACTTCAGTTCTCCAGCATCGCCGACTCCTTCATACGAGGAATTGTTTGACTCGCCAGTGGATGAATCGCCACAAATACAAAATCTGGGCGAATACACTATTGGAGAATTTGGTAGTCTTCCCTTCGGTAGTGATAAATTTCAGGTTCGCTATAATCACGATATGTCATTTTTCATCTTATATAAAATATAAAAATGTATTTTTAATTTTGTGTAATTTGAAAAAATAAAAAATTGATTTGAAAAAAATGTTTATTTTATTTAAATTCTATTTAACTTTTAAACCTTCATTTGTTTAAATTATTTGTTTTTATTTTCAATGTTTTCCCTATAGTTTAGTATATACTACTCTATTCAATGTTATTCCCTATAGTTAAGTTTATCCGTTTATTGACAATATTAGTCCTTATAGTATAGTCAATGGTATGTGTTATACAAATGTATAACCCCTTATATTCATTGTCAGGGATTATACGATAGTATATCCCTCTATACTCAATGTTAGGTATTATACTATACGACAGTATATCCCCCTATACTAATTGTTAGGTATTATACTGTACGACAGTATATCCCTCTATACTAGATGTAAGGTATTATACTGTATAATAGTATATCCCTCTATACTCAATGTTAGGTATTATACTGTACGACAGTATATCCCCCTATACTAGTTGTAAGGTATTATACTGTATGATAGTATATCCCCCTATACTCAATGCTTGGTATTATAATATACGAAAGTATATCCCCCTATATTCAATGTCAAGTTTTATATGCAGTATTTCCGAATTTTTTGAAATGTTTTGAAATCTTAAAAATTTTTTTGATATTTTTGAAATTTTGGAAAATTTTGAAAATTTGAAAATTTTTGAAATTTTTGAAAATTTTTGGAAATTTTTGAAATTTTTGAAATTTTTATTACCCAATAGCAAGAGGGTGAAATCCCACGGGGTTTACAGAATGGGGTTTTGAAAATAGAACTGCGCATGTCTAGGACTTGTGGATTTCGAGATAAACACATTTACATAGACTTAATGTATTTTTGTATAATGTATTGATATATTTTCCGCGCATATGCTTATAACTTTAGAACCGTTTGACCGATCACAACATGTGATATATCAATCGACTCATAATTTAATAATCTATCGTTTTAGTACTAAATTAACAATGAATATAACGCTAGGTGGCGCCTAAATCGAATAATCCGATTTATTTTTAACATTTATGGCAATTTAAGGGTATTCCTATTAATTGCAACAAATAATGCACGGCGGTTCTTCAGAGGGGACCTTTGGCCCTCTCTTCAGCGACAATTTTTAACTATATAAACATATTGTAAAGTGGTTTTTTCAGTGAGTTTTTTAAGACTTGAATTGTTGTGGAAATTTTTCAGATTTTTATGCTTATTATGTAGTGCGCTTATGAGATGATATATTGAATGTTTCTAAATGTTTTTGAATACTTTTTGATGAACCTAAATTGATTTTATCATAACATTTGAGTGTTTTTGAAAATTTAAGTGAATTTTATGGATTTTGTTCATACTATCAGTGCATTTGATAGTAGTGCTACTTTGTATTAAGTCTCTTTAATAGATCCATGGCATATAATGAGAGATGAGAACATATTATACTTTTGAAATTTGAATTTTTCAAAACATTGCTTCAAATTTCTGCCTTAATTATATATTTTATTTATCTGTAAAAAGCATTATTGCTCCTGTCCTCAGAATTACATTACAACAAGTACGTCACTAATGAGCGCAGATGCCATGGTAGCCGTCTTCGGACATGCCTCTAGATAAGTGTACAAAACATGTTGTATTGAAAGATCCGCTTTGCGGTGGCTGAGATGTAGGTGGATAACAAATAAAATATAAACTTCGCGCAGACGCTATTATGTTTACTTGAATTTCTATTTGTTAAAGTATTGTATGTGAACTTTTAGCTCAAAACTATTCAGTGCTTCACGATGTCTTGGAGAAGAGACTTAATCACAAATTATATTTCAAACAATGTTTTAAAAGAACTAATAGATGCTGTGTCGGCTTCTGATGAAAATACAACAATTCAAAAAGGTTATGGTATAGAAAGCAACGAAGATAAAGTGACATTTGAATGGAAGTTATTAAATGAAGGCATTGTACAAAAGAGTAAGAAATTTCGGCGCCGAACAAAACGTACAACATTTGAGGTAAAACATAATTTTGGCAGTTTTTCAGACTTATTTCAAATTGAACAAAATATCGATAACATTTATGATGAATTTATGCAAAAACAATTATTAACAGCGCATAATGATGATATTGTAAGTGTAAGCATCAACCATGATAATTTAAATGGGAAACCAATTTTTATTTCACCTGTTAAAAAAGTTTCCTTCGATAAACAATCTTTTTTTAATGCAATATATGAAGTGTCACAAAGTAGACAATCGTTATTACTCAACGGCATACTTAGTATTGAAGTAAATATAACAGAATCAATTAGAGCAAGAGGCAAACCATCAGCGCCAATAACAGTATTTGAAAAAGAAAAAAATTCAAGATCAATAATATTAATTAATAATAAAGATAAAGGTTGTGCTTTTCATGCCTTAGCTGTGTGTATCCAAAAATATAAAGAAAATGAAGATAAATACTTATGGCAGTGTGTTAGAAGAAACACAAACAGATCAAGAGATATTGCAGCTGAAATCTTAGCAACAAAATGTGGTTTTACATTAGACGATGAAATATGTATCGATGACTTTAATAAAATTCAAAATAATATAAATGAATACCAAATAATTATCATTGATGGCACGAATAAATATAATAGACTATACGTAGGAGGTGAATATCGTGATAAAAAAATATATATACGATGTATAAATACAATAATGGATTATAATCATTTTGATTCTATTATAAATATAAATGCTTATATGGGTCTGAAGTACTATTGCGTTCATTGTCATAAGGCATATACTTCGATATATAAACACAAATGCTCATTCATATGTGAAAAATGTTGCATATTTCCTCCTTGTAAATCTCTAAATATTATAATGTCATGCGACAAATGCAATCGTGATTTCTATGGCAAAGATTGTTATGAAAATCATCTAATATCGAAAAGTCCTGTATGTCGCTATTTGAAAAAATGTAAAAACTGCTTTATTGAATATTATTTCAAACATATATGCGATGAAAAGACATGTTCAAAATGTAATGAAAAATATAAACTTCAGAATCATTATTGCTTTTTAAAAACATTAGAATTAAATAAAATATGTGAACAAGATGAGAAAAATAAGATAATTATTTCATATGATATTGAATGCCAACAAAATAAAATTAAAGAAAATGTTTATAATCATATACCTGATTTATTAATATCAATGACAACTTGTAAACTATGCTGGGACGATGATAATATTCAAAGACATGAAATCTGCGAAATATGTGGTGTAAAGACAAGGATATTCTTTGGATATGACTGTATTAAAAAATTTAGTGATTATTTATATCTTGACATAGCTGTCAAAGCAGCAAAAAATGGTTCATCAGTGTATGCATTTGCTCACAACGCTAAAGGATATGATAATCATTTTATTTTAAATGATTTATATCAAAGAAATTTTAAAGATATTTCTGTTATAATGAATGGAAATAAAGTACTTAAAGCTTCTGTTGGAAATGTAAAATTATTAGACTCATTGTTGATGTTTCAGCAACCATTAGCATCACTTCCGAAAGCTTTTGGATTTGATTATTTAGTAAAAAAAGGATTTTTCCCACACAAATTTCATTCAAAAGAAACAATTAATTATTATGGTAAAATTCCAAATGAATCTTATTTTGGTACTGATTACATGAAACCAAATCAACTTAAAGAATTTAAATTCTGGTATACTAAACAAGAAAATGAAGATAATTATGATTTAAAAACGGAATTAATAAAGTATTGTGAAAATGATGTTTTAATATTATTATTATGCATTCAAACATTTAGAAAAATTTATAAAACTGTGACTTTAATTGATCCCATTACACGTTGTTTTACATTAGCTTCAATGGGGCTTGAAATATTTAAAACTAAAATACTTTCAAAGGATACATTAGGTGTAACACCAGTTCGTGGCTATTCTAAAAGAGGCTCATTTTCAAGAATAGGAAATTGTTGGCTGGATTATCAACAAAAAATATTAAATTGCGAAATTGAGAGAGAAATCCCTATTGATGACTATATTGTTGATGGATATATTAAAGAAAGTAGAACAGTTTTTGAATATAATGGATGTTATTATCATTGCCATCACTGTGTATTCCCAAATAATAGGGATAGTTGTTTTGAGCGAAAAAAAATTTTATCTGAAAAAACTCCGAATGAAATTTTTGAGAAATCACAATTCAAGAAAAATCATTTATCATTAAAAAGAGGATTTAATTTTATTGAAGAATGGGATTGCAAACTCGTTAAAAGACGGAAAGAAGATAAAAATATTGATGAATATTTCAATTTAAGATGGGCTCATTATAGGCTTCTTGATTTATACAGAGGTGTGAATGTAAAGGAATCTTTTTTTGGCGGAAGAACAAACAATATAAAATTTTTTTGCGATGTAACTGAGGACCCAAATAGCCGAATATTATATTACGATTTTAGATCGCTTTACCCTACTGTACTGAAATATAAAAAATTTCCTGTTGGACATCCAAAGGTCATAAACGAGGACTTATGTGTGGAAGATATATCACATTATTTTGGATTTATAAAATGTATAATTAGTCCACCAAAAAATCTAAGAATTCCTGTACTTCCAATGAAAATAAAAAATAAACTACTTTTTCCTCTATGTAAAAAATGTGCTGAGATACAAAATCCTAATGACTGTGAACATCTTGAGGAAGAAAGACAGTTAATTGGTACATGGACTACAATAGAAATTGATTATGCTTTAAGAAAAGGATATAAAATCAATAAGTTATTAGAAGTTTATCATTATAACGAATCTACAAATACGTTATTTTCTGAATACGTAAATCTATGGTTGAAATTAAAACAACAATCAGATGGATGGCCGGAATGGGTGCAAAGCGATGAAGATAAACACTTATATATTGATAATTTTTACAAAAATGAGGGGATTAAATTAGATGTAATAGATAAAAATCCAGCTCTAAGATTTATTGCAAAATTATTTCTAAACACACTTTGGGGTAAATTCGCACAAAGGCCTAATCTTTCGCAAACAAAAGTTTGTACCGAATATCATGATTATTGGGATTTAGCAAATGATAACGAAAAAATGATTAAAGGTGAACTTATGGTGAATGACGATTGCCTTATAGTGACTTGGGAATATATTGATGATGAAATGGGAAGAACATCAAATACAAGCTTGGCAACTGCTTCATTTGTAACATCATATGCAAGAGTTGAACTTTTAAAAGTCATCGATGAGGTTGAAATAATCCCTGGTAGACTACTTTATATGGACACAGATTCCATCATTTTTAAATATACAGATGGAGAACCAAAGCCAGATACTGCAGACTACTTAGGATGTTTAGCTGATGAAATCTCAAAAGATTATGGTTCAAGTGCAGTATGTACAAAGTTTTGTAGTCTAGGCCCAAAAGTATATGCACTAGAAATATGGCCTGAGAATGCAATTGAACCAAAAGTACCAATAAAAGCTAAAGGTATAACATTAACAGATAAATGCCTTGATATTATTAAAATGGAAAAAATGGTTGAAATGGCTAATGATTATATAAATAATAATGGAAAAACGGATACAAAAGTCAGTGTACCTCAAATGCAGATCCGACCTGGAAAAATGCAAACTATTGAAACAAAATATTTTGAAAAAACTTTTCGGGTAATGTCAGAAAAACGTAGAATTGATGGAAACGACACTCTACCTTACGGATATGTAAAAAATATTTAGAAATAAAAATTAATTATTAATAATAATAAATTATTAATAAAAAATATAAATAATGTAAAAAAATTTTGATTTATAAATAAATACTTTATAAAAATTAATAAGTTTCGATGGACTATATAATTTTCGATGATACACCTTATATGTGATATCATGAGATATATATAGTTGATTGAATATAAAAGTTGGTTTATTTTTCATAGACTCATAAGTGATCATGCAATCAACAAAGTCAGTTGAGTCTATAAAATATCTTCAATTTCAGCACCCATTTAACGCTTTAGCAGCTGGTCCCTCTGGGTCAGGGAAGACTTATTTAATAAGAGATATATTAGATAATCATCAAAAAACAATTAGTGGTATTAATAAAAATGTAATAAATGTTGTTTGGGCCTATGGTATTTGGCAAAAAATTTACGAAATACCATTAAAAAATGTTAGTTTTAAATATGTTAATGGTATTCCTGATGATGAAGACATAATTGGATGTGACATTATTGTAATAGATGACTTAATGACAGAGATTAAAAATAGTCAATTTGTTGTAAATTTATTTACAAAAGGTTCTCATCATAATGAACAAAGTGTTTTTATATTAACACAAAATTTGTATCATAAAGGCCCAATTATCAGAGATTTAAATTTAAATTCTCATTATATATTAATTTTTAAAAGTCCAAGAGATAAAATGCAAATAATGGCTTTAGCAAAACAAATTTATCCAAAAAATTCTTCATATTTTATGTCAGCTTATGAACAAGCAACACGGCTTCCACATGGGTATTTATTACTAGACCTTAAGCAAAATACACCAGAAGAGTTGCGACTCCGAACAAGAATAGTTCCGAATAGAGAGACAGAATTTAATCTTAATCCAATAGGGTTTGCATTAAAATAATGTCAAAAAATTTAAGAAAATGTTTTAAAACTATGCTTTTATATTCAAAAGCTGAAAACACTAAATTAAAGAAATCTATTTTAAAAGAAATGTCTAAAAATGATTGCTATTTTAAAGCACTTCACGAGATTGTCCATAATATATCTGTTGAAAAATTAAAGTTACCTTTAAAAGAAAAAAGAAAATTGAAAAGATTTTTAGTTATACTTGATAAAATACTATGTAATCCAAAATCAAACCTCAAAAGGACTTCACTCGTCAATCAAAGTGGTGGTTTTTTGCCTATACTATTGCCTATAGTTGGTACAATTCTAAGTGAAGTTATATCAAATGCAATCAGCAAAACAAATTAAATTGATTCCTCCCCTTGAAGAAAATGATGTAATTCAGTCAGGAGGAGGTGAAAATGAAGATCAAATTGAAAGGTCAGGAATAATCACATCTGAAATTGAAAAAAAACAAGACAAAATCAAAACAAAAATCTATGATAAAATACATAGATTTATAAAAGTAATTTTAAAATTAGCAAAATCTGGAGCTTATGATGGTGATTTACGTATTCGTTTAAAGAATGGAAAATATTTAGAAAAATCAAATATTGTAGATTTATTAACACAATCTATGAGCGTTGGAAAAGTTTTATATGGTGAGAATGAATTCATTGAATTACTAGCAAAATGTGATGTCGATCCTGATCTTATTATTAATGATAATGTAAGACTAAAATTGATTCAATTAAAAGATAAAACAAAAACAATGAATATGGAAGTAGACTCAGAACATAAAGAAAATGAGTTACGTAGAGAGAGGCGTGCATTAAAAAGACGAAGAGAAGCTGAAATTGAAGACAATACAAACGAAACTCATGAATCTGAACCTCAAAGGAAAAGAAAAAGGGATATATATGATGATGAATCTATTGAAGACGATCAAATCGACAGTAACCTTTGGGAAATACCTGATCATGGAAGAAGCAACTCTTAAAGAATTATATTATAATGCAAAAAACCCTGCCTCATACAGTGGAGCTCAAAAGTTATTTAAAGAGGCAAGAAAATTAATTCCTTCGATAAATATAAATGATGTGAAAAAATGGCTTAAAAAACAACTTGTATATACACTACATAAAAATGTGAGAAAAACTTTTAAAAGAAATCCAGTTATTGCAGAAAAACCTCTGGAATGTTTTCAAGCAGATTTGGTTGACATGAGAGAATTTAAAAATCAAAATAACGGATTTTCATATATTTTAACAGTAATAGATATATTTTCTAAAAAAGCATTCGCTATACCTGTAAAAGTAAAAACAGGACAAAATGTTACTGAAGCCATTGAAAAAGCAATTCTCCAACTTGGTATCCCTCAAAAACTTCAAACAGATAAAGGAAAAGAATTTGAAAATAAATTTTTTACAGATTTAATGAAAAAATATAATATAAATTTCTACACCACAAATAATAAAGACATTAAATGCGCTATTGTTGAGCGATTTAACAGAACACTAAAAGGAAAAATGTTCAAGTATTTTTCTAAAATTGGAAAAAGAAAATATATTGATATCATTGAAGATTTGATAAATTCTTATAATAATACATTTCATAGATCTTTAAAAATGTCCCCAAATGAGGTTACGCTAGATAAAGAAAAGCAAGTATTTAACAATTTATATGGAATTGCAACTAAAAGAGAATTGTTAAAAAAATATAAATATCCTTTGTTAAAAATTGGTGACACCGTTCGTAAAAAGTATGATTTTGGAATATTTGATCGAGGTTATTATCCTAATTGGACAGATGAAACATTTACAATCAATAAAAGAATGAAAAATTTTAAAAAACCTTTATATATGATTCAGAGCTCCAACAATCAACTTGAAAAAAGAAGATATTATCCAGAAGAAATACAACAAATTGAAAAAACTGATATATACAAAATTGAAAAAATTTTAAAAGAGAAAAAAATTAAAAGAAAAAAGTTTTATTTAATAAAGTGGCTAAATCACCCTTCAAGTGAAAATAGTTGGGTGAAGGCGGAAGATATTGTAGATATATGATGGATGTGCTGAAGATTGAGAGTAAATCGACAAAACCGGATATAATATTGTTTTTCTTTCAAGTATTGCTAATATTTGTAGTCGTTTGCGTCAGTCTTTTAAATTTATCATTTCAATGGGGAAACCATGATTTATGGACTGTTATTTTGACATCGTCTCTTGGCTATATAATGCCTAACCCTAAACTCAAAAGTGCAGTCGATCCTAAGACGTTGAATTCTAAATCTAGTTCTCAAGACTTATAAGCCAAAGAGGATGAGCCAAGAATTTTACATAACGTTACCGAGCAATGTTAAATCAAATTCTATTGTAGAGAATAATACTATATCTCAATATAAAACTGATTTAAAAAATAGAATTACTTTCCCAAGAGATGAAAAATGGAAAGTAGGCTTAGCTGAGATAATATTTACTAAATCTTGGTTTAACATAAGAGAAGATATAAATATAATTTTTTTTGACAAAAATGGAAGTTCTGTTAATTGGGATGCAATATTGGACACAGATCTCAAAGGTGTTATAAATATGAATCAACAAACTTTAAATATTATTTACGAAAATTTCATCCCTAAAATTGAAAAAGGCAATTACAATTCGATAGAACATATTTGTGATGTTATAAATTCAAATATTAAAAAAATCAATTGAGATTTTTTGTCCAAATCCACCTTCAATTTCATATAATCCCGTAAGCAATAAAGCTTTTATTAAAGCTGGAACTTGTAATACTATTAAATTTTTACCTGAATTGGGTAATGAATTAAATTCAATATTTGGACTTACAACAAAAGAAAATCTTTCAATAATTGAGAAAGCAAACATTATATTTAACGCTGATGATTCAATTAGCAAAGTAGACTTTGTTAGATATGATAAAGAAATTAGTGATATTTTCAAAAATGAAAAATATGAAAGCTTCAGACCTTGCGAACTTAATGCAGGAATGAATTCTATTTATGTTTATAGTAATATTGTTGAAAATAATTTAATAGGAAATGAATATGCTCAATTATTGCGTACAATAGCTGTCCCGTCAAAAACATCCTTTGGTGAAAATATTGACATTCAATTCGAAAGTCCTCATTATATACCCTTGCAGACAAATTCTTTTGACAGTATAGCTTTAGAGCTTAGGGACGATACATCAGAACTTATTCCATTTGAATTCGGGAGAGTTTTAATAAAATTAGTTTTTAAAAAATATGATTAATCCATACATTGAATATTATTCAAATCAAGCTGGAACCGGTTTAACAGCATATTCAGGTTATAGATACCAAAGAGGACATGGTTTTTTCGGTTCAATATTTCAAAATATATTAAAGCCATTAGGTCAATATTTTGGGAAAAAATTGTTATCTACCGGGGTATCAATAGGCAGTGATTTCATGAGAGGTGAAAATTTTAAAGATTCTGCAAATAGACGATTAAGGGAAGTTGGTCAAGAAGTTGCTGATGATTCAGCTGCGCGTGCTAAGAAGTTCATACAAACAGGAAAAGGAAGAAAGCGCAGACGTTCAAAAAAAATAAACAAAAATAAAATTATATCTAAAAAAGTAAATAAAAAGAAAAAGAAAAGGAAAACCAATTCAGTTAGAAAGAAGAAGCGTTCAAAGTCACATCTCAAACGACTATTTTAAATAATGTCTTTATCACATAAAATGTCTAGCGTCACTCCACTCAGTGAGTTTGATATTTTTGGAGTCCCTCCAACACAAACCACTATTGATCAAGATATTTTGACAGAACATCGACCGATTGCACCAATTAATTCAAAATCTGCAATTGAATTTAATATTACAACAGGATATGATGAATATCTTAGACCTGATAAATCGTGGCTTTATATTAAATTAAGAATAAAATGTGAATTGCCAATGAATGTTACAATGACGAAGGATAATTGGAAAAGTGTTTCAACTGTAAATAATTTGCTAAATTCGCTCTTTAAACAAATTGATCTTAAAATTGGTGGGTCTTTAATAAGTTTTTCCCATCAGACCTATCATTATAAATCTGATTTCGAAGTAAAACTAGGCAAAAGTAAAGAATCTAAAGAATCATACCTATCATCGATTCTATGGACACATGGGGAAGATGAAACAAGTGATTATATTTCACCAACAAGAGGAAGATATATTGAAAGTGATGGCCCTGATTTTAGTATAGGAAAGGAATTAGATTTAATGGGAAAAATTCATCTTCCGTTATTTGAACAAAATAAAGCACTACTTGGAGGCACAAATATATTATTAAAATTAACACCTAACGATCCTTCATTTTATATTATGTGTAAAAATGATGTAAAGATTAAAAGCGTAGAATTTTCAGACGCTACTTTATATCTTCATCGATCAAAAGTGACACGACCAGTCTTAGAAGCACAATTTAAGGGGTTAGAAATTTCTAATGCCAAATATCCTGTACGGGAAAGTTTTGTAGTTTCTACAGCTATAGGTCAAGGAAAACAAGATATAATAATTGAAAATATACATAATGGACTTCTGCCTCGTAGAGCTTTCGTTGCCTTTGTTGATCATTCAGCCTTTAACGGGTCATATACTTTAAATCCATATTATTATGAACATTTTGATTTATCATTTTTAGCATTTAATTTAAATGGCATTCAATTCCCAGAAAAACCTTTTACGCCAAACTATGATAAAAATCTGTACATTAGAGAATATTTGAGTCTTTTCGAAGCAACAAATCAAGATAATGTCGATACTTGTATTACAACTCATCGTGAAAATTATATAAAAGGAAATAATATATACGCTGTAAATTTTTCACCAGATTTATCTTCTGGATGCTGCTCTACTGGGCATGTCAACTTGAATAAACATGGTAATTTGAGACTTCATTTAGGTTTTAGGAAGCCTTTACCAAAGGCTATAACAGTTTTAGTTTATCTCGAGTTCGACACAATAATAGAAATAAATAGTGAAAGAAAACCAATATACGAATTTGTGTAATGGATACAATATTAATTAAAAAATTATTAAGAAGTTTTAAATGTTTCAAAGGTGTTTATCCATCAGATCAATTACCTTATAATGAAAAATTACCTCTTAATATCATTGTGAATACAGACCCCTCAACAAAACCTGGAGAGCATTGGGTTGCTATATCAATAGATAAAAGTGGCAATGGTGAATATTTTGATTCATTTGGATTGCCACCATTTTCTCCATTTATTCAACTATTCCTTAACAAAATGTGCTTTAATGGATGGACGTATAATAAAATACAATTACAAAATATTTTTTCAACAACTTGTGGACAATATTGCGTATTGTTCATAATATATCACTGTCAAAGGCTAACAACGAATGAAATGATTTCAAAATTCAATTCAAATACGCATGACAATGATGCAAGAATTGAAAAAATTTTTAATAATTTTTCATTACTTAAAAAATCATTGGAGAGTAAACAACAATAAAATATGGAGATCGCTAAACAAGCTTGTGCTGTTTTTGATATGCAAGGATTTTATGCAGATAAAATATTTTATCCGCGAGAATTTGCAATTGCAAACAAAGATTTTAAGATATGTTTAGAAATTGATAGTCAAATTCCAGAAGAAATAACGCTAAAAAGTTTTAAACATTTTAGTTTTCAAAAAAATCAGTTACATGGTATTCCGATAAAAAAAGTATTAAATGACGAAACTTCGAGAGTAATAAAATTATCTCAACTTAAAGATTTAATCTTTAACATATATTGTCGAATCAGGACAGAAGAAAAGCCACTCATAGCTATAAAAAACCATCAAATGTGTTCTATTTTGGAGGAAAATGATATCCCGTATATAAATTTGGAAAAGGTACTAATTGGGGATGAGATATGTCCGCCACTGCATATGTTTGATAAATTATATGGGCGGTTAAATTATCATTGCCTTCTACATTATTTACTTCATAGTGATGTGCGCAAAAAAAGACATAGATGTGCTCTACGAAAAGCAGTAAATATTTGGAATTGGCTAGAGCAAAAAATCAATTCTGATTCGTTAATTCACGAGTTGCTCAGTAGCACACTTTCAGACTAATATATAAATATGTGTAAATATTTAGCACAATAATCATTTCTTTTTGAACTTTCAAACTAAGCAGTAAGATAAAAATTTCAAGAAGATGAATCAAGAAATTGTTGAAAATTCGCCAAATCCTGACATAAATATGTTGAAAAATCAACAAATTGTTGAAAATTCACAAAATCCTAACATAAATATGTTGAAAAGTCAAGAAATCGTTGAAAATTCACCAAATCCTAACGTAAATATGTGGAAAATTCTTCACTTCATTCCACTTTCAAATGGAGTTCCAAAATATGGTATTGTTAAAACATTGTCATTAATTCACCACATTGAGAGCCCTGATTTCGTGCTTGTTGATATACGTGGCTCATATAAGGGAAAAAGTTCGAAAAATGGAATTTGCTTGACACAGTATGAATTCGACTGGCTTTGTAAATGTCTACTTTTGACGAGAAATGAATCACACACCTTATCCAGTCCTAAATCTGCACGAATATTAGCAATTATTCCAAAATCAAGAAAAAGTGTTGAGATTACTCAGTTGGTTAATGACAACCTAAGACGAATAATGCTTTATGGAAAAGAGATAAATATTCTTATGGAAAAATGTGGCTCATTTATTCAAATGATTGAAGAGTTGGAAGAGATGGAAAATGAAAATGAAGAAAACCCCTCAAATGAAAATATTTAATTTGAATATTTAATCATAATATTTAATGTTATATTCATACAATTATTAACCATATATATTCACTTTAATATTTTTATATTTATCTATAATTCTTATATAAACTGTATTGTAATTTATTAATATTTACAATAAATTTTTTTTAAAAATTATGTGGCCCGAGGACTAGTTATATTTCCATGGTTACTTGCTATATACAGGGCATCATGAGACGTCTCCAGTTCAAAGGCTTAACGAAAATTATACTAAATTTAAATTGATTTTTTTAAGGATATTTTTAAATATTGT